>JALJEG010000061.1:0-115010 GCA_023653615.1 Apiotrichum siamense | reverse complement strand
CCACCATCGCCCGCGAAAAACGACTCCGCCTACCGACGCGCGCTACCGCCCCGTTTACTCCGCTCGTATTCACCGTGGGTGGACTGATGGAAAAGATGACTGCAGATACCGCACGCCTATGGAAAACTCTACTGCCTCCCGGCTCGTTTCGTCTCCTATCCATCAAACTTTCTCTCGTCCTGGTTCGCGCCAGGGTGAGGAATTTCGATCTCTAAGTGCGCGTCATCACAGTCTACCATCCGGAACACGCCTTCCGTCCGTAGCCTCCTCCCATCCATACAATAGCTAAGCAGATAGACGTGTTATGCACCCCCTAAGAGCCAGGGCATGCCTAAGAAGGCGTCGTGGCCAAAGAGGGGGGCGAGTCGAAAGGAGAGTCTCTCGCTATGGGAACCCGTGGTGAACGCGACCGGGTGGGTCTCATGAGTGATCATGTGACCCGACTGGGTACCATCGGCGAGGAAAAGGGGAATGGGCTCCTTCAGAAGGCGTGTGGGTATCTGGTAGTAGGAGGCAAGGTGGGGGGACATGAGGTTGTCGGTACAACCACAGTCGAGGAGAACACGAAGTCGGAACGAGGCATGGGACACGGAAATGGAGGCAGTAATCACAACACTGAACGGAACGGTTGGGTTTTGAGTGATTTTCTTCGTGTTTTTTTAATGTTTGTGCTTGGGGTGAGGTGGCCGGCGGGAGTTGCGGCCTTGGGAGTCGGAGGCGCGCCAGTCGAGTCGCAAAAGACGTGTCGAGTGCGAAACACGGGGCGTGCGAAAGGATCGGGGTGAGCACTCAAATGAGGCGCGAAAGAAAAAAAACGTCGAGTGCGAAGCAACGAGGCGTGGCACAAAAGAAGCGTCGCGTGCGAAGCAACGAGGCGTGCCACAAAAGAAGCGTCGCGTGCGAAACATCGAGGCGCGCCGCGAAAGAAGCGTCGCGTGCGAAACATCGAGGCGCGAGGATCACACTCGAATGAGGCGCGAAAGAAGCGTCGCGGGAATAGACACACTATCCCATCAATGAACCTTGGGGCAACAGACACACTGTTCCCGTCGGAGCAATGGGGTCATTGGAAGGCAGACACACTGTCCTCGCGACCAACTTGTTGAGAGCAGGACACACCTGTCCCATCAAAGAACCTTGGGGCAACAGACACACTGTTCCCGTCGGCGGCCAAAGTGGGTGGGAGTTATCCTTCGAGCGATAGACACACTATCCCCGTCGGTGGCACAAGACTTTCAGACCTTCGGGCGACAGACACACTGCCGCCGTTGGCGGCCAAGACCTTCGGGCGGCGGACGCACGGCCCCCGTCGGTCATCTTCCGGTCAAGCGTTGAGTGAAGGGAATGGGAATGCACTGCGCAGCGACTTCAGTGCGGGTGGGAAGTCCTTAGACTGAGTCGGGTCAACGAGTAAGTCATGTTACTCTGTCACGAGCCGTCCGGCGACGGGGGCAGATCCTGCCCGCTCGGCGAACGAACTCCGTCTATACCGGCTGAGGTGAACGGTAGAGGGGGGAGGAGGGAGGTCGACGGGACTCAGGAGCTAAGGGGTTGCTGCGTAGCTGCAAGCAATGTGGCGACCGAGCACCACACCACTAACAGGATGGGGAGGAAGGGAACGGACTGGGAGGTCCCACATGTCGGAAGGCGACGGACATGGCGGGTCCGGGGGGCTGGGAATCGTCGGTGGCGTGCCGCTGACTCGGCGTGGACGGCCCAGCGAGATGGTAGGGGAGCTAGGTGGCCGTGAGACCAGTCATGGTGCTGCTGCCTAGGTCGGTGTAGACTAGAAGCTGTGGTAACATGACTTGGGGAACTACAACGGTACGGGCATCTAGCGTATATATACTCGCCATGACGCGCGAGTGGCAAACGCGTGCCGGTGGAGGTAGCGGGGCGAAAACGGGCGCGTGCCCGGTGGAGGTAACGAATCAGAAGGGGCGCGTGCCCGGTGGAGGCGACAGTGCCGGCGCGACTGACGGAGGTAATGGGCCAAAGTCGAGGAGGGGATGGGAGCTACAATATGTACAGGAGAAGGGGAGTCGGATGAAGAAAAGAGAGAAGGTCGTCAGGCATACCTGTCGGTGGAGAGGCGAATCATGACAATCTGCCCCCGTTGTCACGAGTCGCCTGGCGAGGGAGCAGGTCCTGTCCACTCGCCAGACGAACTCCGTCTATACCGACTGAGGTGAACGATAGGAGGGGAGGAGGGAGGTCGGCGGGACTCAAGATCTATGGGGTTGCTGCGTAGCTGCAAGCAATGTGACGACCGAGCGTCACACCACTAACAGGATGGGGAGGAGGGGAACGAGCTGGAAGGCCCCGCACGTCGGAGAGCGTCGGACATGGTTGGCCAGAGGGGGCTGGGGGTCGTCGGATGGCGTGCCGCTGACTCGGCGTAGACGGTCCAGAAGGTGGTAGAGGAGCTAGCAGGTCCGGGGACCCGTCATGGTGCAACTGCCTAGGTCGATGTAGACTAGAAGCTGTGGTAACATGACTTGGGGAACTACAACGGTACGGGCATCTAGCGTATATATACTCGTCATGACGCGCGAGTGGCAAACGCGTGCCGGTGGAGGTAGCGGGGCGAAAACGGGCGCGTGCCCGGTGGAGGTAACGGAATCAGAAGGGGCGCGTGCCTGGTGGAGGCGACAGCGCCGACGCGACTGACGGAGGTAGTGGGCCAAAGTCGAGGAGGGGATGGGGGCTACAATATGTACAGGAGAAGGGGAGTCGGATGACGAAAAGAGAGAAGGTCGTCAGGCATACCTGTCGGTGGAGAGGCGAATCATGACACCCGTCGCCGGACGGCTCGTGACACATCCATACCATAGCTAAGCAGATAGACGTGTTATGCACCCCTATCGTTCACCTCAGTCGGTATAGACGGAGTTCGTCTGGCGAGTGGACAGGACCTGCCCCCTCGCCAGGCGACTCGTGACAATAGACGTGTTATGCACCCCCCACTAACCCCGAACTTCCGTCTCTCTGGGATTGATCACGTGACTCCCTTTGTTCCTCGTATGACATTTCCCCCGCGTCTGTCGCAACCTCCCCTTCCCATGTGGCCGTCATATCAAGGTCGCACGTGACTCACTCCACGTGACTTCGTCCTTCATCCACGTACTTTCGTCGACGTGCCTTAAGCCACGTGGCAACCTCGTCGTCACTCGGTCGATCTCCATTTGATTCCGTCACCGTCGCCCCACAGCCACCTCCACTTGACGCGTTCTTGCCATTGCCGCATGTTCTGGCTCTCGTCTTCGCGCCAGCTTGTGCTTGCTCAGTGGTTTCCGCGTTGCTACCAGGGGCATATAATTCGAGCAGCGTGCAAGGCAAGGCCCATAGGGATGACTTGTAAGACCAACACAGCTGGGTGGCTTGCCGCCATGTTGGGCGGTGCATAGCTATCGGCATCGCTCGCGCAGTGATGCTGTCGGCAGCCTGGCCATCGGGCGGGTCGGCCTGTAGTCTGCACGTAGCGTGTTTGTGGACCTGCACCGCTCTGCTGCGAGATGCTGGGCCGTCGGCCCAATTGGAGGATTTGACATCGCTTCAGTGTTTCCCGCAGCACGAGGGACTAACAGCAGTCGGCGGCCTCCACTCGACAAGGCCGACGGGCACATCCACAAGAGTCACCAGAGGTCTCCATCGTTCGCGCTCAAGGCAGGCGAGAGGACAACAAAGGGCCTGGTCGGCCACTATTGCGCTACAATGAGCGACATCATCGGCAACGTGTATAAAAGCCCAGCGCGATAGCGAGACACGCGGCTCCCATCCCCAGCGGTACCCGCAAGGCATTCACCCGCATCCACTAACACATCCCGCGACACGCAACCACAATGTCTGCCGGCGACAAGTTCAACGAGGACACGACCGCCCAGGAGGTCGCCGACGCCTTCCCCGAAAACATCAAGGGGCGCATCAGTGAGTGGGAGCCGCAGCCCAAGTCCTATGGCTGGAGGTGCCGCGGCTGATGTTGCCCAGTCGTCGTCACGGGTCCCAGACCCGGCGGCCTTGGCTACGAGGCCGCGCGCGCCATTGCGACCAAGCTGCCCAAGTTGCTCGTCCTGGCGGGGCGCGACCAGAAGAAGTGAGTCGCACATAGACGCGTGTAACCCCCCTTTCCCCCCTTCCCCCCAGCCCCATCACCTGCAGGCTCGACCAGGCTCGCGAGGACATTCTCAAGGAGAAGCCCAGCGCCAATATCAAGACGGTCGTGGTCGACCTCAACTCGCTCGCGTCGGTGCGCAAGGCCGCGCCCGAGATCGCGTCGCTCGGCGACATTGACGTGCTGATCAACAACGCCGCGGTCATGATGAACCCGTACACGCAGACGGCCGACGGCTTCGAGTCGCAGTTTGGCACAAACTACCTGGCGCCGTGGCTGCTTACCAACCTGCTCCTGCCGTCGCTGCTGCGCACTCCGCACCCGCGCGTTGTGTTCGTCTCGTCCATGGGCCACCGGGCGAGCGACATCCGCTGGGACGACATTGGCTTCTCCGAGGGCAAGGCGTACCACAAGCTACAGGCATACGGCCAGTCCAAGACGGCGCAGATCCTCAACGCCGTCGCGCTCGCTGACAAGTACGGCCCCAAGCTGACGGCGATCTCTCTCCACGTGAGTGCGGCGGTAGCGCAACTGAACACTCTCAAACGTGGGCAGCGCTGACGCCCAGCCCGGTGGGATCCACACCAACCTCGGCCGGCACCTCACCCCCGAAGACATGGCCCTCTTCAAGTCGATCATGAACGAGGACGGCACGCCCAAGATCAAGTTCAAGGACATTCCGGCGGGAGCATCGACGACCCTCGTGGCCGCGTTCGACCCGCGCCTGGACACGCTCAACGGGGCCTTCCTCTCCGACTGCCAGGTGCCGGAGCAGAAGCCCTCAAGCGGCTCGGACGAGGACCTAGCCCTCAGGGCGCTCGCACCGTACGCGGTCGACAAAGCTGCGGCAAAACGCCTGTGGGACCTTTCGAACAAGCTCACGAATGAGAGCTTTTAGGGCTGTGCCCGAGGTGCCGGTGGTCGGTGATAGGTCTTTGTATGTGTAGCTGCAAGCAATGTGGCGACCGAGCACCACACCACTAACAGGATGGGGAGGAAGGGAACGGACTGGGAGGTCCCACATGTCGGAAGGCGACGGACATGGCGGGTCCGGGGGGCTGGGAATCGTCGGTGGCGTGCCGCTGACTCGGCGTGGACGGCCCAGCGAGATGGTAGGGGAGCTAGGTGGCCGTGAGACCAGTCATGGTGCTGCTGCCTAGGTCGGTGTAGACTAGAAGCTGTGGTAACATGACTTGGGGAACTACAACGGTACGGGCATCTAGCGTATATATATATACTCGCCATGACGCGCGAGTGGCAAACGCGTGCTGGTGGAGGTAGCGGGGCGAAAACGGGCGCGTGCCCGGTGGAGGTAACAGTGCCGGCGCGACTGACGGAGGTAGTGGGCCAAAGTCGAGGAGGGGATGGGGGCTACAATATGTACAGGAGAAGGGGAGTCGGATGAAGAAAAGAGAGAAGGTCGTCAGGCGTACCTGTCGGTGGAGAGGCGAATCATGACACATCACTTGAGGTGAGTTTGCCAGCACCCAACGACGGGACGCGACGACCTAACTTTTGAAGGAGAGAGTTCGTAGGCTCGAGGGGGAAGTCAAGGCGCTCCAAGCAGGCACAGTGACCAACCTGCCTGCATGAGCCTCATCATAAGACTACTGTAGCCGTCAGAGGCAAGGCCAACTGCCGACCGAACCCCCACGGCGGCTCCATGTCCCCCTCCCAAATGCTCAGAAGATGTACTGGTGTAAGTCAGATTGATGATATGACGGCGAGGGGGAATTGCACAACTCACGGGGATGAACAGGTACGGGACTCGCCTCTCGTACTCCTCCCACGCCTTGCCGTACTTTCGCCTGCACCTCGCGATGTCACGGCTGGTGCGATGGATAATCATGACCATGAAGAAGATGAAGTAGAACCACGGGAATGGGCTCCTGGACATTAGAACAAGCGAAGCGGCTTCCTCGAGCAGAAGAACATCGACAGGATGATACGACTTACTTGAAACCCGTGATCAACCCCCAAGACATGGAAAAGAACATGTCCGGGACGTAGTTTGGCTTGCGGATGATGGCAAACCAGCCGTCCACCATAATGCGATCGCCGGCATCTGTCTCAATCACCTTGGGGTTCTTGATGTTCGCCCACGGCACCTGGGGAAACGTGTTTCGTGGAATGAGCTGATCGCCTTCCTGGTGGCGGAAGCTGTTCTTCTGTCCGTTGGCGCTGTCCCACATCCAGTAGAAGAACAGGTAGGCAACACTGAAGACCGCGAGGGCGATGGGATTCCAGGAATATTCGGATGGGTCGTGACTGGCAAAGTACAGCACACAGTGGGAGTAGGTAAAAGGCACACCGGCGAGGTTCCAGAAAGTGAGGAGGAAGCCCAGCTTCTCGAAGTACATGTCCCTGTGCGGGCATTAGTGCGGTCACAGCAGAGATGGTTAGATTCACAACTTACCAACTCGTGATGATCAGCTGCTCTCCTTTGGCGCATGCGTTCGTATAAAGGTAATGGGCACCCAGTAAGAACAGCACCTCCTTCGAGACGTAGCCGTATGTCTCGTATTGACGGGCTGCCACAGACAAGGTGATCAGGAACAAGATGAACCATGGGACCCTGACCTCGTAGAACATCTTAAAGTCCAAGATGCCAATGCGAGGATTCAACTCTGCGCCCATGAAAAAGTCGTAGATGGGGTAGCCGGTCAACCGAATGGTCCGTCCCCTCACAAAAGCTTGGACGTAGACGATGATGCTCGCAAGGAACCCAGACAGGATGGACACTGTCATGACAGGCCCGAACTCGTCGATCAGGGTGTAAAGTGGGAAGATTTCCGTGAGGTGGAGGATGATCGCGGCGACAATCGTGGCATAGAAGCTGGTGTAGGCCGAGCAATAGTACGGTAGCCTCTTCCCGCCCTCATGGGGCAGCGGGCGTCCGAAGTTGGAAATACCGGGCATCCAGCAGTACATCAGGGCCTGCACGATGAAGAAGATCCAGAAGATGGCCCACGCCTTTGCGGTCGGATAGGCTCCTTCGTAGACGAGATGACAGAGGTGACGGCCGAATTCGGTCCACGTTTCGTTGGGAGCGGGCATGGGGAGCTGGCCATCGTAGTAGGTTGCCCCAATCCACATGTACCACATGAGCACAGGGAAACCCAGTATGAGGGCGGCTGTACCGAACGAGCCACCAAACTCCATCTCGTCGGACGAGCCATCGCGCGGAGTGGTGGTGGTGGTGGTGGTGGTTTTGGACGACCCACCATTGGCCGTGGTCGCATCGGTTGCCAGTGCTGCAGCAGACTTGCCATTGGATCTGGATTTGGCGCTCATGGCTGTTTGTTGGTTGTGCTGATATTACGGCGACCGCGGGGCGGGGGTTGATGGGATGATTGATGATGTTTAGAATGTCAACGCGTGAATGAAGACCCACCCTAGTTGCCCGTGTCGGAGTAACGGGATTATCTTGTATGGCGTGGCGTACCTCATACGGCGACACGAGTACGACTACTGCAGGTACGTACGAGGTCGTGACTGAGGGAACGTCATAGCGTTAGCAGTAACCTTATAAATGTAACGCTTCGGAGCCAAAGCTTAATGGTGAGGTGCCGTACTGTCAGGGGCCTGAGTGTCGCACTGTCAGGGGCCTGAGTGTCCCTGAGGCATGTAGCCACTGTGGCGTTAATCCGGTTGATCCGGGGAAAATGCGGAGTACGAGCTGCATTCTGTCTGCTGTAGGCAACTTCTAGGAAGCAGAGCTAAGATAACGCAAGCGGTCACTCCTCCACGGGCTGGCACCAAGCGTGCAGATGTCTGTTGGGGTAAGCTGCCGCAATGCACTCGCGCCACTCCATGTCGGCCTCGGTTGTGCCGTCAAGTGTCATGTCAAAGTGGCGGATCATGGTGGCGAAGCCCAGGTACATCTCGCACCAGGCAAGGTTGACGCCGAAACACATGCGCGGACCACGGCTGAAGGGCACCAGCCACTTGCCGAGGGTGTGGCCGTCCTCCAGCCAACGCTGCGGCCGGAAGCACAGGGCATCCTCGAAGCGCTCTTCGGACTGATGAACGTGCAGGATTGCCATGCCAACGACGGCGCCGGCCGGTATGTGTTGGCCGCCAATGACCGCGCCTTTCTGAGGCACCACGCGCGTGAGTGATACGCCCGAAGGGATAAAGCGCAGCGACTCCTTGATCGTCGCCGTGAGCAGCGGGAGGGCCTCGAGTTCGGCGAGTGTCGGATGCGTGTTGATGTCGGGCCACACGGTGCGCAGCTCCTCCTTTAGGGCCTGGACCACCTGCGGCTTGCGCATCATGTGCCAGTGGCCCATCAGAAGCGTGTCGGCGACGGTGTTGGCCCCCGCAAAGATGAGCGTGAAGCCCTCGTCGTGCAGCTCGGTGAGGTCGGGCACCTGCTTGGTCCGCCACGCCTGCACGTCCAGCATGCGGTGGAAGATGGTCTGGTGCGGCGCCTCATCCAACTTCTCGGACGAGTGTAGCAGCGTCTGGAGCTGACGGTGGATGATGTCGCGCACTTGGTACAGCCGCGGGGCGAGGTCGTCGGCACGGGGCATGAGCTTCATCACAAGGAATGGCGGGAACATGTAGGCAAGCTTGCGGATCCATGGAAAGTTCTTGAGCACGGGGAGAGCCGGTAACGTGGCGTCCATGGCCAGAATCAGTGGGTCCGAGAAATCCGCGGCCGACAATGCGCCCACGTTGCTGCCGAAGGTGAAGGCCATGATGGTGTCAAGGGTGTAGGACCGGAAGGCGTAGAGCAGGTCCACAGACCGCTGAGCTTTGTTCATCGCACTCATCGAGTGAGCTAGTTGGGTCACCTGTATCCCTGGTCAGACATCTTTTTCAGCAGTATGGAGCGACCCACTGTCACGAGTCGCCTGGCGAGGGGGCAGGTCCTGTCCACTTGCCAGACGAACTCCGTCTATACCGACTGAGGTGAACGATAGGAGGGGAGGAGTGAGGTCGGCGGGACTCAAGATCTAAGGGGTTGCTGCGTAGCTGCAAGCAATGTGACCACCGAGCGTCACACCACTAACCGGATGGGGAGGAGGGGAACGAGCTGGAAGGCCCCGCACGTCGGAGAGCGTCGGACATGGTTGGCCAGAGGGGGCTGAAGGTCGTCGGATGGCGTGCCGCTGACTCGGCGTAGACGGTCCAGGAGGTGGTAGGGGAGCTAGCAGGTCCGGGGACCCGTCATGGTGCAACTGCCTAGGTCGATGTAGACTAGAAGCTGTGGTAACATGACTCGGGGAACTACAACGGTACGGTGGAGGTACCGGGGCGAGAACGGCGCGTGCCGGTGGAGGTGGCGGAACCAAAACGGGCGCGTGCGCAATGGAGGCGACAGCGCCGACGCGACTGCCAGAGGTAGCGGGTCAAAGTCGAGGAGGGGATGGGGACTACAATATGTACTGGAGAAAGGGAGTCAGATGAAGAAAAAGAGGCAAGGTTGTCGGGCATACCTGTCGGTGGAGAGGCGAATCATGACAGTGGGAGCGTCTACGTCTTCGGTTTCGGTGTCGGCGCATGTAAGTGGTCCCATCGGCGACAGCTGATGCAATTGTTTCTCGGCCCGCTGAGCGAATTTTAGGGACGGTCAATCATGTACTTGGTCTCTTGTGAGTGGTATCGGCGGAACACTCTTGTCGCCAGTCGTTCTGTTCACTGTCTTCAACATCCCAATAGCGGCGCAGAACTTGTCCGTTTTGTTAATCTTCTGTCCCCTCACAGGGCTCTGCGACTCGGGCTTCCTGGATAGTCGCGGGCGGAACATAGGTGGCGACGCACGACCCCACGGGAAACGGAGACGGCCACTGACTCTTAATGTATCGGACGTGTATCGGACGTGTTCAAGCTGGGCACTACCGACCTCCGACGACCATCTACACACTCTACCGCCCTCCACACCATGTCTCGCCCCGATCCTCAGCGGCCACATACCAGAAACTCGGCTAGCTGGTGGGTGACCTTGTACGTGATGATCGGATGGGACACCGTCGCCGACGAAATCCACAAGCGCCATGGCAGCGTCACCATCACCGCCCTGACGGGCAGCATCGTCGGCGCGCTAGCCAACGGCGCCGACTTGTTCACCAATATTCCATATGTCGACCCACCACAGCGTCTGCGCCCGCCCATCCGCTGCAGTGGGCTGCTGATCAATTTTGACGCCTCACAGCAGTCGGCGGGGTGCCCTCAGTTCCTCGGTTCCTCAAGATATTGCCATGAGGCTCCTGGCCAATGGGAGACCCTGCCCGCTCCGCGAACGAACTCCGTCTATACCGGCTGAGGTGAACGGTAGAGAGGGAAGGAGGGGGGTCGAGGGAAGGAGGGGGGTCGATGGAACTCAGGAGCTAAGGGGTTGCTGCGTAGCTGCAAGCAATGTGGCGACCGAGCGCCACACCACTAACAGGATGGGGAGGAAGGGAACGGACTGGGAGGTCCCACATGTCGGAAGGCGACGGACATGGCGGGTCCGGGGGGCTGGGAATCGTCGGTGGACATGCCGCTGACTCGGCGTGGACGGCATAGGGAGATGGTAGGGGAGCTAGCAGGTCCCGGGGCCCGTCATGGTGCAACTGCCTAGGTCGATGTAGACTAGAAGCTGTGGTAACATGACTTGGGGAACCACAACGGTACGGGCAGCTAGCATATATACCCGAATGGGTGGCGCGGGTAGCAAGCGCGTGCCCGGTGGAGGTGGCAGTGCCAAGGACAGGCGCGTGCCCGGTGGAGAGGACGCGTGGAAATGTCCGGCGGAGGTAGTGGCGCCGAAGTCGAGAGGAGGATGGGGGACTACATGGTATGTGCAGGAGAATGCGGGAGCGGACGAAGAAAGGAGGAGAGGTCGCCTAGGCGTACCTGCTGGAGAGGGGCGAATCATGACAACTTGAACCCATGACCTTCGCCGTCGTCCAGTATGCCCCGAAGAGCGTGGGCGGAAAGCGACGCCATAGCGACTAGGCCAAGGAGACGTTGCTGAAGTAGGTGCTGTTGGCTTCAGGTTCGGCGACCACCGGGCTGCACGCCCACCCAGACGATACGACTGAGCCCACCGACCGACTCGCCAGGAGATGTGGCAGGTCGACAAAAGTCTCCGTTTCTCGCGCGAGTTGGGAGACCTTCCGAATGGCTGGGGAGCTCAAGAATGCCCCCCGGCGGAATTCTCTTGCTTGTCAACTGTCAGCATCGTGTCGGCGCCCGACGCCGCACCCACCTCGATCCGACAGGCTCAAGTTGCCTCCGCCGCAAGCGACCCCCCTTCATGCCTCCATCACCCCGAGCCCCACAGCCACAGGTGCACCGGTTTGGGTGGGCCGTCCTGCGAGCGTGCATGTCTCGCTGTCGTGGTGGCTCTGATGGACAATTGTCGAAGGAACAACTGAATGTAGGCTTTGGCCGCGGCTGTTTGAGGCGGTCTGGATGATCTAGGTCGGTCGGCCTCTGGTCACCTGTGGCCCACCTTCTGGATGCACCGCGTCATCGGCTGCAGCGCTTCCGCGGGCCTGCTGGCTTATCTCGAGAGCTGGAGGGTTCCTGCACGCGGGTAAGCATAGTATACCTCCTCGGCAAGTGTCCGTCGCCCCCACTCCCCATCACACGACAAGGACGTGGGATCCAACTCGCCCTCGTCCTTTTGCCATCCACTGTTCCCCCTCAACAGCAACACACTCTGCAATGCCAGTCGACTCGTTATCAGCGGCCGGAATCGTGTATGCCATCTGGGTAAATGGCTCCCTTCCTGCACCAGAAGAATTCAGGAGGCGCTCGCTGACGGCCCGCAGTTTGGCATCCTAGGCTGCTGCACGGTCTACTTCCTGTTCGACAAGGACCGCAGGTCGTACATCTTGGCCTATACCATTCTCGTCTGCCTCTGTGGCATCGGGCTCGGCGGCGCTTACAGCGTTGACAGCATGTATACAAACCCCAACACCGAAGTGTGGTGGGAATTCCCCGATGTGGTTGTCACTGGGTTTGTCCCCAGATGGTGTAGGTCGTCGAAGAGGGCGATGCGTTTCTGACCGGCCAGTTGTGGCTGTCAACGCCCAAGCCGCTTTCTACACCCTGTTGCTAGGCGCAGTCATGGTTACCCTGGTTGCTGTCGCCGCCGAAAGTGCACGCTCGGCGGCGCGCACGGCCGGCAAGACGGGGATCAGCCGCATCATTCTTGCCATCTCTGTGCTCGGACACATCCTGGCAATCATTTACGTCTCCCTCCTTACGATGATGGAACCCGTTCCGGTTCGCGTGCGGGTCGTTTTCCACGCTCTCTGCATTTTTCTGGCCATGGTCCTGTGGGCTTGGGGCTTCTTTCTCGGCGGCATGTCGCGCGGGAACAAGATCCTGGCCCCCATCCTCGTAACCTGTGCCTGGGTCGGATGGTCGTACGAACTGACCGGCAGAATCCTAGAGGCCGGACATTTCTCCCTACTTACGCTTTGGACCCCCTTCTTCACGTGGGGCATCATGTTCTATGGCATCTTTGCGGCACTCATGGTCTTCGCCTGGCGGCCGACGCGCGAGGCTGGTCTGTTAACTACCTACACCTCGTCGGCCGCCTCAGCGCTGATGCCTCCCATGGCCACCGCGCCCACGCCGCCGGTGCAGGAAGCAACCTTTGTGACGTGCCCGACCGTGCCCGACCCACCCCGGCGACCGTATCGCCTCGGGGCCACCAAGACGATTGCACCTCCCTCGGTCCCACAGTCCAATCGTAAGGCGGCTGCAGCCAAAGCCCAGCAGCTGCCGCTGCCAGAGCAGCCGGAGCAGCCAGAACAGCCACAGCAGCCCACTAGCTTCGCGATGTGGTCCCCGTTGGCATCGTCGTCAAGTTACACCCAAGTGTCCCCGCCTCCGCCCTATGGAGGCCCAATGACGCCCATGCACATCGAGCCGCACCAGCCCTATACCGTTCAGCCCCAGTATGAGGCGCAGGAACCGGCCAGCATCGACCCGTCGTCGCTTGTCTGGATCCAGATGCCCGGCGAGCCTGGACGCTGGACGACGTACGGCGAGCTGAACAAACCCCAGCCGTCTGGCAAGAAGACCTCGTCGTAAGACACCGGAAAGCTGGTGCCACATGCGGCAACAATACTTGCAAGTTTAGGTGGATAATGAACGTTATGGGATGTGTTCACTTGTGTTCACTGTGTGGTCTGCGGTGGATTGGTGCCACCCAGAGGCAAGTTGCTCTTTGGCAAGAGACTGGGGCTGCAGGGGAAGGGATGCTTCTTCTCGATCCTAAAGCCCCCCCGCGGAGTCGTGCACGCTCTGTATGGCACCAATCTCCACAGGGATGGGGGCACCCGAACCAAACCTCCATCCCATCCAATTTGTTCCAAGTCTCAGTGGTTATGATGTTGCAGTTTTGCAAACTTGACAATAGCCGGGAAAGGGTAGATTGCCGCTCGCCAACGAGCAGAACCGCAAAGCTGGGCCCAGAGTCAGCTCTGCCGTGTACGGCTGTGCACGCGACGCCTCGCGTCGCAGCCGTCTTTGGGTCTGTCTTACTCTTCTCATTTCCTGCTATACGCCTCCCCACAGCCCCCGGGCATTGAGCCCCGTGATGCAGCTGGCTGCCTTGGGGGATTTGTCCCTCAGGAGCGCTGACCACGTCGGGGTTCACACCCATCCGCTCGCTCTGATTTGACACCCTGCGCCGTGTCACTGAATCTCCCCCCTGGCCCATCGTGAGCGATAGTGAGTAACTGGGGCCAGGCAGGCTTCCAGCAGGCCACCCAGGGCAGCGGGGGCAAGACGAGGACGAGGGGCAACGCCAAGCCTCGGGCATGCCTAAATGACGCATAAAACTAAAGATACAATATTTCTAGATCCCGTTCCCCTAAGCCTCCAGGCAGGGGTAGCCACCACCAGCCGCCAGTGCTCAAGCGGTGTCAGCGGCGGCGCCACGACGTACACTGCACTAGAGGTGCATCATGTGGTTCACGGCCAAGGCCACAGGCCGCAGGCCAGCTGGGCGGAACGCATTCATGGAATGTCGAGGTGGTGGTCATGTAGTGAGGCAGCGGTGGCCCGGTGGGCGAGAGTGGCAAGCTTCAGCACGCAGCGGCGACAACATTTGGCTCGGAATGCAGCCAGGGCTGGAACCTCCCCAGATTAGACTGGACGTGGACAGTTGCAATAGCTTCGTCCCAGTTCATGTTCCCACTTGGTCAACCCCCTAGTCCCTGCACATCAGATTCACAAAAGGCACCCAGGCAGCCCAGCGCAACGTGCTCAACCGCTCCTCCAAGTGGATCTCCGACGTCGTCGCGCCTCGCGTTCGTCTATTCCTTGGTACCAGTGACTCCGAACGAACAGCATCAGCCTCCCCCAGGGCCAGACGCGCTGACTCTGTGGCCAAGCTGGTTAAGGCGTCCGACTGTTATCACCGCGTCTGGCCCCCATTCGCGCGGCTAACACCATCGGGAGATCAACAGTTCAATCCTGTTCAGGGTCGATTTTTGCTTCCCAGGAGCGGTTGTTTGCTTTGCGTTGCTCTGTGGTTGATGTGGGGCATGCTGGGTCCCAGGTCGAGGACGTCATTCGCCGAGTCTCTGGCGTGTTCGACTCTGGTTGGGGACAGCGAAGGAACAACCGGAGCCGTCTGGCGCTGTGGCACCGAGGACCGTATATGGTCAGCCCGTCCATGGGCATCGTCAACCTCTTAGGCGCCAGCCGTTCGAGAATGTCAACATCCGGACGTAGCAGACTCTGCCTTCGGGCTTTCTCCTACCCCCTTACCAGTCCTTGAGCGACCTGACATTGTCGCCCAGGCCACGGGACACTATCCACAATCTGCTGTCGGAGCGAAAAGCGAGGGTCTGTATCCTCCACGCAGCTTCGACCTGCCGGGGACATGTATACATGGGGAAAAAGGAACTCTATCGCCAGCAAGTTTCGATCCTGCGATCTCCAGGTGGTCAAGAACACTTGCCAAGGAGACAAGGTCCGTATGAGCCTGGCGCCTTCCCACTAGGCCATAGCGATCTCGACGTCCTCGACGCCGTGCACCAGCACGCGTCCATATTCACTGTTGGACACAGCGTGGACAAACTCTGGAGCGCTGTCCCCAGCCACTCACTATCTCGCCGCTTGGGTGTCATTTCGATGTTGCCCCCCCGCCTGGCCATTGTCCCGAGCTCCTTGGATGTGTTCAGCTGCTGTGGTTGGGCTTTGATTGCGGGCAACGGGCGTTCGGCAGCCTTTTGGGGCACCCGGGTTGGAGAAGGATAAGAAGCTTAATAGAGCAACGGTGGCGGGCGGGAGATTGATATCAGATTGCAACGCTGATCATTATACAGTCCCCACACTTATCTGGCCCCGTCCTTGCTCACATATAGGAGCTAGATGGACGTACTGACGGACTCTACTGCAGCCCTGCATCAAGTGAACGCACGGCTACGCTTATCGACAGGTTCGTTGTTGAACAAGACAGGAACCTACCGCTATCGGCGCTTGGGGCGTTCCGCTCAGCAATCCACAGCCAGTCTGACAGTGGCTCCACTCGCTTCCGACAGCGACTCCCGAGGGATACCGAGCCAAGCATATGTTGGAATTGACGATAGGTTTCCCAGCTCCATGATAAGTTCCCAGCTCCATGATAAGTTCCCAGCTCCATGATAAGTTCCCAACTCCACGATAAGTTCCCAGCTCCACGATAAGTTCCCAGCTCCACGATAAGTTCCCAGCTCCACGATAAGTTCCCAGATCCAAGACAAATTTACAAGCTTCGCGATCCTTCTCATCACAGCCTCGCTGTGTGCTTTCTCACTCTGCGATTAGCCTCACAGCCAATGGCCAGGCTTTGTGTCGCCCTCCGCAGCTTTACGATCAAGTTCTACCCACGAAAGCATGATATATATAGCGACGTCGTTTGTCTCTAGTTCAATCCACTACTCCTGCTACACACGCCTCCGACCGCGTTCATAGGCTACGTGCCCAGCATACATAGCCTCGCGACTCCCCCTCGAGAGTTCGTCCAACCAGAGGACGCCATCCGCCCTCTCGCCCGGCGACTCGTGACGCTTAGGCGTAACCGACAGGTGTCAAGCTGGCAAGACACATTTTGGACGGTGGTGAGATGGGATTACTCGCATGCTGTCGTCGCGTTCTCCACGTTCACTGGAACTTCTGCCAAACATCCATAACAAGATACCACTCGACTAAAGCTTATGGATAGTACCCAGCGGAACACCAAGACGCGCGAGCGTGCTGTACATACTCTGGGGCTCGGCCCAGTCCTCCGGGCAAAGCGCGCCCGTGAACTTGCCAGGCGAGTCCAGAGCGAGGATCGCAAAGGCCCCACAGGCAATGCCGGTAAGGCCGCCCATGTCGCTGATGAGGGGGGGGTGCATGTTCACGCGGCGGGCAGAGACAGCAGGTTTGCCATTCTTCATGCCATATACCTGCGCGAGCATGCCTCCTCGGTACGGGACATGGGATTTGAGTACCGAGACAACGAGGTACTTGAGCAGGGAGCCCCAAGTCGACTCGCCGCGCCGAATCTGCGCGATCATGCCGCTAAACGCAGCACGCCAACCAGTCAGGTTGCCGTAGCCACCGTTGGCCACGTCCATCAAAAAGTCGATGCCTTCGGTGTGCGTCATGCGGCCGTCCCTGATGGCTAGTCCCAGACCGCGAGCGAGACCGCACTGGCAGAGGGGGTCGAGCCCGCCGTAGCAGCAGATGCGATCGGCCTTGGGATACTTGCGGGGGAGAGTCACAGGCTCGGGATGAGCCGTCTCGTACAGCAGCATGGCGGGCTTTCCAGGCATGATCTGGAAGCGTCCAGGAGCGACCATCGACTCGTGCACTACACGACGGCCTCCTTCCCACGTAACGCAATCGCCAGCCGCAATGTGAATGAGGTGCTCAAGAACAGCCCGGCCAGCGCTGTGTTCATGTCCAATCAACCAAGCGACGTCGATCCTGTTGACCTCGTCAAGGTCGTTGGCAGCGTCGACGACCATCACATTCATGAGGCCAGGCGAACAGCCACATCCGATGAAGAGTGGGATGCCGGCCGCCTTGGCCTTGGCGTCCATTTGCAAAACATACTCGGTGCTCTCAACGGCGTCGTTAAAGTCGAGGTACGGCACCTTGGCGGCGAGACATGCCTCCAAGACTGGGCCTGTGGTCCGGAGGTAGGGCCCGGCGCCCAGCACAACAAGGTCGGCCCCATGAATCGTCTGCTCCAGCGCTGGCCTGTCGAACAAGTCGAGCTTCTGCACCGTCGCCCGGCCGGCGGTGAGGGTTGCGGCAAAGCTCTTGAGGCCCTCGGGGCGCACGTCGGTGAGTACAAAGTGGCAGTCGATAGCACCTGCGATCGCCTTGACTGCCACACGGCACATCTCGCCAGCGGCGCCGATGACTACGATGCGGGGGGCCGGGTCGATGGTCATATCGGCGGTTGATACCAAAGGGCACTTCTGGGAGGCAAGAGAAGAGGGGGGGAGGGGGCGGCGTTGTTGGGCTATGAGCTGGAGATGCTGGGATTGGGCCCATGTCCACACCCCCTACCTTGCTTTATCTAGAGTGCGTCCCATCGCGATGAGAGATTCATATCGACATCCCAGCCCCACGGGGCCACGATAACAGAGCGGCACTGGGTAGGGGCCACTGGAGCGGGGCCTGCAGTGACGGCGCGTCTGCACGAGCAGCAACATTGACGAGATTTCCGGGCGGAGGTGCGACAGCTTGGTCCGTGATGGTGTGGTGGTGGGCCCAGCGAGATCACATGGACGAGTGTTAGCGTGTGATGTAACAACAAGTTCCCAGGCGGAGGGAGACGAGTGGCCGTCTCCGCGACGTGTGGGAATGGCGACAACCACCGCGGCGACAGGGCGTGGTCATGATTGGACTCTTGGCCGACAGGTAGGTTTAGACCGTTTTGCCATGCCGGCATCCTCGACCTTGCAGTCGCCTTTCCCACACGACATTCTTATCTCGGCCGTTAATCTCAGCTGGTGTGGACACGGTCCGTATGATGTGTGGCCCTCCGTTGATGTGTGGGGGAGTGGTGTTGTTTATTTTATTTATTTTCTCATGTTTCCACTGACATGACGTGCGGGCAGCCCCCTCGTCGCCGACGGCTCGGGGAGACCTCGCGGGACCCGGGTCGGCCAAGGGCCTGCCTGTCGCCAACTTGACATGATGTGGTAATGTATCTCAACACGGTGCACCGGATCCCAACACGGTATCTCCTCGAAGGCCATCCTGTGGGAGCGCGTCTTCTTTCCTTGTCTCGACACCATCCTTGACCGGGAACTTGTCGCCCTGATGCCCATGCCCGCAATGTCGATGCCGTTCTCGAGGAGATACTTGCGGAGGTGGTCCTCGTCGACCATGTTGTCTGGCTTGATGTTCGGGAGGAAGAGCACGGCGACGAGTGCGAGGAGCGCGATTCTCAGCCGACCCAAAAGATACCCCATTTTCTCGAGGGCGGAGCCCTTTGCAAAGTGGTTGTGGATGTGCGGGAACGTGTATCTGGGGGGCATCAGCGGGTGAACAAGGGAGCACGAGGAGGCCGCATACTCGCGTTCTGATAAAGGCGCCGACCCTGCCGCTGGCGGCGGCCCTCCAGGAGAGGTGCGCGCGCGTCGCGATAGGACCAATGGCCTTTGGCGACGAACAAGCCGAGGTCGTTGCCCCGTCCGACCTCGCCCGAGGACAGGACTGCCGTGAGCGTCGAGCGACGCGCGGCAACGGCACTGACAGAGACCGTGGACGATGGCAAAGCGGGCAATATGCTGCTCGAACGTGCAACACACGTCCAGTTACGTGCCATTCGCTGCTAAGTCTGTTCAGTCCAACCTCCTGCCGCCTTCGCAGGCCCGACGGGCCCGTCGCGTCCTCCCCTCGTTGCGCACAGTCATCGCCCTCCTCGGCGTCCTCGGCATCGGGACGGGGTCGATGCCGAACTGTTGGTTGAGGTCGAGCCAGCCAACGGTCACTGTGAGGTCCTCCGCCGCGCTCCATCTCCGTATTCTCCTTACCAGCACTGCGGCGAGCCCAACACGTTCGGTCACGACCAAGTCTGCACACACAGGCCACGGTGGGTCGTCGGCCGTCATGAGCAGGTCAAGCGGGCCATGCCCGGACTCCCAGGGCCAGCACCCACCCCGGTCCAGCTCGAACGCGCATCGCCCACTCGCAGCGCCGCAACGACACCGCTCCCGGCACGGCCTCGGTCGAGTACGATATCCCTCGTGTCCTTGCTTCCCAACAGGCGAGGGCCGTTCGACCTGTGGCCTGTAGGACAGGCGCGACACGCGACGTCGCCGCGGCCACCGTCCAGCGCTTCCTCGCCACCATCGCCCGCGGAAGACGACTTCCTGCCGACACGCGACCCCGCCCCCTCTACCCCGCTCGTGTGCTCAGTAGGCGGACTGATGGAAAGACTACTGCAGACACGGCCGCCTCTGGAAAGCGCTACTCTCTCCCCTCTCCATCAACCTTTCTCGCGTCCTGGTCCGCGCCAGGGGGAGCAATGTCGATCTCCAAGTGCGCGCGTCATCACCGATACCGTCCGGGACGCGTTCCGTCCGTAGCCTCTGTCCTTCCATGCATCATCTACGCAGATAGACGTCTTATGCACCCCCTAACCCGCCGTCGCCGGCCACCACTTGCTCGCCAACAGCGCCGATTCTGGCCCCAGCTTCTAGACCCGAGCTGACTGCGGAGATGCACCCGTCCCGTCCATCGTCTCGGGCGAGTGATAAGCCCTTAACCCGCCCAGCACTACCCGTACCCACAAGAGCGACGACGACGGCCGAGCAGCACCACGACGCGCCTTTCTATGACCTCCCACTTGGGCTACTCGAGGCGCGAGATCCCAAGGACGACTCCGCGGAGGATCCCTACCTCGTCTCGTTCAGCCCCGAGGACCGGCGGCACCCGTTCAACTGGTCCCCGCTGAAGAAGTGGACCATCCCACTGGTCATATGCTCCGCGGCCGTCTGCGTCACTATAGCAAGTGCCATCCACGCTAGCACTGATGGGCATCTCGGGGACTCCAAACTCGTCCCCAGGATCGAGTCCGTGTGGGCCTCTACGTCTTTGCTTTCGGTACAGGCGCGTGTGAGTGTCCCTCGGGGAGGCGATAGCACTGCGCGAACTTTACGGACGGTCAATCATCTACCTGGTCTCTTGTGCGTCGCATCCGGGACACACACTTGACGCCAGTCGCTTGTTCACCATCTGCAACATCCCGATAGCGACGGCGCAGGACATGGCCGTTTTGTTGGTCTTCCGCCTCCTCGCATGGCTCGGAACGAATGTGGCTACTCACGGCCCCCGGCAGGCGCACCTTGTCGGACGCGTTCGAGCGCGCTGTGGGTACCCATAAGGCTCATGCTGGCGGAGAGGAGGGCACTCGCGATGGAACTATGGACGTCGCTCATCCTTGGAATCATCCACCTCTTCAACGCGATCCGTACCCTTCCTCCCACCCTCTGCGCGTTGTGAGTGGGATGCCAGCGCTGGTTATTAACGCCCAAGCTCTCGGCCAGAGCGGCCTTGCATTCATCGCCCTCCTCCTTGGTATGGTGGTCGGTACTACCACGCAGCCAGTCTGGGTGAGTCGCAAGCGCGACAAGGTCCTCCTCGCGGGTGGAAAGCGGCCGCCCGAGGCACCCTTGCCATGGGCATGGCAGGCGGCATCCTCGCACCGGGCTCGTCTGGTTCTCCTCCCGAGCTTCAGCCGGATGCCATAGATCATGCCCATGATCGGGACCTGTGTCTTTGGCATCGGGGTGGTGGGCGGATCGCGACGCGGTGGGGCTCGCGTCCGCGACGCGCGACCAACGCTCACACCCCAGTCGGTGGACATCATCACCAGCGTGTTTGGCCAAGTTCCTCGTCGCAACGTACCCGCAGCAGGCCGCCTCGGCCATGGCGGGCTACACGCTGACGCGCTGCCTATAGGCGACAGGTTCCCCGCTGTTCGCGACTCTGGCGAGCTCGCGGGCCAGCAGCCTCCCCTGACAGCCAGCTGTGCTCGGACCGCAGCCGCGACCGGCCCGCTCGCCGGCTGGACCGCCGCCCTGATGGCACCTGTCCCGCCAGTCGCCAGTTCCGCCTTGCCGACGGCGACGGTGGCTGAGCGGCAGGCCAGTGCTGTGCGGGTGGGCTCTCAGCCGCGGGCCAGGTCAGAGTAGCCCGCGTAGCACTGGGCCCAGCGCACTCGCAAGAGACACCCGAGCGCAAGGCTTCTGCCATGGGGTTGCCGCTTGAACTGCAGAACGGCGACCTCGGTGCTGGCGACTGCCGCCGGCAGCGTCAGGGCCGGGCGGACCAAGAATGCCGTCGCCAGCCGTCAGGAGCCGAGGTCGCCGACCGCAGCCCTCGATGACAAACCGGCGCTCCAGCGTCGAGATGTCTCGTTTGCTCCATCCACCCCTCCAAGACACGACCCGCCATGGCCCCCCTCCGCGTCTCTATCCTCGGCACCGGCCTGTCGCTCCACGCGTTCCACTACCCGCTCATCGTCGCGCTCCCGGACCAGTTTGTGCTCCACTCGGTCCTCGAGCGCTCCAACAGCGGCAAGGCCAAGGCGGTCGCGGGCGACAGCATCAAGGTGGTCACGACCATTGACGAGGTGGTCAACGACAAGGACGTGGATGTGGTGGGTGTGGCCTGCAGGGCGACAGCGGCCGCAACTAACCCCAGGTCGTCATTTCCACACCCAACAACACCCACTACCCGTACGCCAAGGCCGCGCTCGAGGCCGGCAAGCATGGTGAGCGCGCGCGCGTCGTGGCCAGCACTCACGCCAGTCATGGTCGAGAAGCCGGTGACGCCGACGGTCAAGGAGGCCGAGGAGCTTGTCGCGCTGGCAAAGTCCAAGAACCTCGTGTTCTCCGTCTACCAGAACCGCCGGTGGGACGCCGACTTTTTGACCGTCAAGAAGCTGCTCGCTGCGGGCACGGTGAGTCGCAGAGGCGCGCGGCGCCGCGCGCAGCGCACACGCTGACCCCAGCTCGGTCCGATCCACGAGTTCCACTCGCGGTTCGACCGCTTCCGCCCGCTGCCGGCGGACCACGTCCCCAACGGGTGGAAGGAGACGGCGGGCAACCACAACGAGGCCATCTACAACCTCGGCTCGCACGTCATTGACCAGGCCGTGTCGCTCTTTGGCGTCCCCGACAAGGTCGCATGCCGCAGCTACGACGAGCGCGGCATCGGCCTCGAGGAGGCGTTCGAGATGCAGCTGCTGTACCCGCCGCAGCCCGGCAGCAAGACGCCGCTGGCCGTCTACGTCGGCGCGAGCATCCTCTCGTCCGTGCCGCAGATGCAGCGCTACCTCGTCAAGGGCCTCAAGGGCTCGTACGTAAAGTACGGCCTCGACCCGCAGGAGCCGTTCCTGCGCGGCGGCAAGAAGGTCGCCGACGAGGGCTACGGCATTGAGACTGAGGACGCGTGGGGGACGGTGTCGCTCTTCGAGGGAGGCAAATGGGACTCGCAAAAGTGAGTGCTGCTGGTGCGCTAGCGCGCTGCCCAAGGCTGGCGCAGAACTGACCCGCCAGGCTGCAGTCGGAGAACGGGTGGTACCCGGCAATCTACTCGAACATGTACGACGCGATTGTGAACAAGGCCCCGTCGCGGCTTGCGGTGCAGCCGGAGCAGGTCCTCTGGTCGATGCGTCTGATCGAGCTTGGCCTGCAGTCGAGCCGCGAGGGGCGGGTCATTGACGTGCAGAAGTAGTAGCGTAGCCTGTACTGTGCGAGATGGACAGAGTGTGCGATGGATCGTGTTGGAGGCGCGTCGCGGCGACATACCCCGATATCTCGGAATTGCCCGAGAACCACACATCTTGGATCGTCTGTCTGATTCTTTCTCTTTCTGTCTCTTCCTGTCTCTCTGTCTCTTTCTGTCCCTCACTCCGTATCCCCCCTCTCGCTCGCTGCAACAGCCCCGACCGCATCTCCGTCTCCCCCATGCCCCGGCGACGAGCACCCACGACGCCGTCGCGCCCGTCCCCGCCGGAACAACCCGCGCAGGCCATGTGGTGGTGACTACCGGCGCGCCAGTTGCGCCGACATGTCCCGTCTCACTGCCAACAAGCGCGAGGACAATAGACGGCCGTCTCGAGCATGACCGCAGACACCAGGGGCGACAGGGCCAAGAGCGTGGTCGCCCTTTGCGCCGTGCGAGCTCCGCACCTGCTGCACCTGCCGGGGCAGCCTCCGTGGCCGCACTGGCCGCCCCCCGGCCGCGGTCGCGGTACCCCTCGCCGCTCCTCCCCCCCAGCGCTTGGGACGTCCAGTTGGCGGCCGGGACATGAGTCGCATGCCTGCTGCAGAGCCACTCACCTCGTTTCTGACATTCTCGTCCTGACATTATCTTCATCTACTCCTCTCTGTGGCCGTTGTCGTCTGGTCAATTCGCAACCCCACTCTCTGACCCCCGTCCAGCTCTTCACCACGTCCCGCGCCGTGAACTCAACAACATGCCTATCGCATTCGGACCTCCCCCGCTGCATGACCTGCGGATCCACATGTGGGTACCCGTTGCCGCCAGCGCGGGTGCTCTTCACCGCGCCGTGCTCTTCACCGCGCCGAGTGCTGACCGCCCAGTGTTGGTGCCGGGTGAGTGGCTACCTGGCTACCTCGCGCTCGATTCTCGTCAGCGGATTGCGCAACCGCGGCAGACCTCGCGTGCGCTGCGTTCCCAAGTGCGCGATTTGTCATTCGGAATCGCATTCTTGCCATAGCGGCGGCCACCCGAGGGTCGCGCTGGGCGGTCGCGCCGAACCCACACTCGGAACGACCCCCAGGGCCAGACCTCTCTGTGCGCGCTTGCGGTCGCGCAAAGGCAGGTCCTGGGAATCGCGGACGCAGTCCCGAGTCCTGTGCGGATAGCCCAGCCAGCAACGCACCCCGACACGGACACGCTGACAGGCAGCATGGGCGGCATGGGCTCGGCGCTCTCGCTCGCGCGCCAGGGCTTCACCAACATCACCGTCTGGGAGCAAGCGCTCTACCTCGAGGAGGTGGGTGCGGGCATCAACGTCCCGCCCAACCTCGGCCGAATCCTCACGCGCTGGGGCGTCATGGACATTTGCAAGGCCGAGGGCGTTGCCATTGAGCGCGCAAACGTTCTTGGTAAGCCCTTCGAAGCGCGATCCCCAGCTGACCGCAGACTGCGAGACGGACACGGTTCTCTCGTCGGCGGCCTACTCCTCCACCATGATCGAGGACTATGGCTACCCGTTTATTGTGAGCCGGGCACCGCGACCGCTGCGCGCACCGGGTCCGCAGCTCGCCCTTTGCCATTGGGCTGACCCCAGACCGCCCACCGTGCGGCGCTGCAAAAGTCGCTTGTGCGCGGCGCCCTCGACACGGGCTACGTGCGCCTGATGACGGACCAGATCATCACCGAGTATGACTTTGACAAGACGCGTCTGCTCGTGTTCAACGAGGACAACGACGACTACGAGTGGGTCCAGGCGGACCTGATCATCTGTGCCGATGGCATCAAGTCGCGGGCGCGCCGCGCCATGTACAAGCGTCAAGGCGCCGTGGACGATGGTGAGCGGACGCTGCTGGCGCAAACGCCGATACTGACCCCACCAGTCGAGGACACGGGCCAGGCAGCGTACCGCGTCATGGTGAAGCGTGCGCTGGCAAAGGACGACCCGGAGCTGCTCCAGCTCTTCGGCTCCAAGCAGTCGTTCCGGTGGATTGGCGAGAAGCGGCACGTCATGGTAGGTGAAGCCCAGTGTCTCCGCGACTGACAACCCAGGGCTACCCGATCAACGCCGGCGAGCTGTTCAACATCTCGACGTCGCAGCCGGACCAGCACTTTGGCGAAAAGGACTCGTGGACGGCGCTGGGCGACAAGTCGACGATGCTGGAGACCTTTCACGACTTTCCGCCGCGCGTCAAGAAGCTCCTGAACCTCGTGCCCGAGCACGAGGTGCTCGAGTGGCGGCTGCGCGCGCACAAGCCGCTGCCGGTGTGGGTCGACAACAACACTGCCCTCGTCGGCGACGCGTGCCACCCGACGCTGCCCCATATCGCGCAGGGGGCCGCGCAGGCGATCGAGGATGCGGTCGCACTCGGCATCGTGCTGAGCCGTATCAAGTCGCGCGACCAGGTGCACGCCGCGCTCATGGTGTACCAGAAGATCCGCAAGCCGCGCACCGACTGGGCGGTGAGCATGGCAGCGCAGAACTCGCTCGCGCTCCACCAGGACAAGGCGACACGCGAGGCAGCGCTCGCCATGGCGCGGCTCGCCCTGGCGGACGAGGGCGGCGCCGATGACTCGGCCAAGGACCGTGAAGAGCCGAGCGTCGACAAGCTGGGATCCAAGGAGCTCCGCGACAAGCTGTTCAAGTACGACATTGCCCTTGAGACCGAGCAAAAGTTTGACAAGCTCTTTGCCGAGGAGCTCATGAACCAGAAGGCGTAGCGCGGGGGTGTTGCGCAACCGCGAGGCGTTTGGCAGGAGGACGTATCCAGCGGAGCGGCAGATAGAGTGTCCCATGTATAGTGCCTGAGGGCAGTGGCTCGTCGGCGGACAGGACACCGACATCTGAAGGGGTGCCAAAGGTGAGGAGGGATGGGATACATGCGTACAACAAGTTTGTAAAGTCGCGATGGCGCGGGCGATAGCGGCCAGAGGAGCTGTCGGCACGTTGGAAGCGTTGGAGTCTGAAGCGCAGAGTCCGAAGCGCAGAGTCTGAAGCACCGGAGCGTTCGCCTCAAGCAAGAGCAGTGCTGGAGGTGGCCGCCGACTGGTGCGTCGCCGCCTACCGTCCCCCATCTGGTGGTGCTCCTCGCGCACTCTCGGCCTCTGGCGCGCCGCTCCCTCACCGTTCAGCGTCTGGCGCTGGCGCTGTCGCGCTCACTCTCCGCCTCTGGCGCGCAGCTCCCTCACCGTTCCGCCTCTGCCCCCGCCGCGCTCACCCTTCCGCGTCTGGCGGCCCCACCGGCCGCCCCTTGTACCCCAGACACACCCAGTACGCCTCGCTGCTCTGTGAGCGGCTCGCCTTGGGCTTTTCCGTGACGACCCGAGCGAAGAACGGGTCGAGCTGGGCCTTGCGGAACGCCAGCAGGTCCGGGTGCAGGAAGAACTTGAGACTATGGCAGGGTCAGCAGCGCGGCGCTGACGGGTTCTGGGACTGCTCACACAAGAGATCCACCGGGATAGCCCTTGGACGCCTCGGAGTGTGCGGCGCGGGCATCCTTGCCGCGCTTCCGCTCCGCGGCGGGTGGTGCCAACTCGGCGTCCACGCCGCTGGGGCCTCTGGCACTGGTGCTTGGCTCGCCGCTCCCGGCGGCAGGCGCTGCGGGCGGCTCTGCCGGCGGCGCCGCGGGGCGCAGCACCTGGTGCGCAAACTCGGTCGCGGCGGTGACGAGGTCGAGGCTCGCCTGCACGTCGCGGACGCGCACGCCTGACATGGCCGCCATCATGTCCGAGAGCACCGTGTCGGCGACCGCCCGCGGCCACTGGCTGTCGCTGTCGCGCGTCGGGCGCCCGCTGTCCTCGCGCGGCCCCCGCCCCGCGTCGCTTCGCCTCCCGCTCGCAGCAGCCCTCAGGTGGCCGCGCACCTCGTCCCACACCGCGGGGTCCAGAAAGTCGCCCTGCACGACCCTCACGCCCTTGATCTCCTCCATGGGGAGCAGGTCGACCGCGACGACCGCGCCGCCGCCGCGCTGCCGCCCGACCGCCGCCGCGGCGACCTGTGTCCACCCGCCGGGCGCCGCGCCGAGGTCGACGACGGCGCGGCCGTGCAGCAGGCCGCGGTGCTTCTTCGCGAGCTCGGCGAGCTTGAAGCCCGAGCGAGCGCGCAGCGCGGGCCCCGCTGGCGACGCGCCCTCGGCACGCGCTCGCACGAACGGGTCCTGGGCCTGCCGCGCGAGCCAGCGGTTCGAGGAGGACGACTTGAGGAGGCGCGGGGTGCGCTGCATCGCGAGGGCCGTGGTGGAGAGGTGGATGGTGAGGTTTTGGAAATGTCGCCGTGGATTTCTCGGCGCCGGCAACGGGGCATCCTCGTTCGGCATTGCTCCATCCATCTCGACAGCCCGGTCCCACTCGCCACCACCATCGCGCTTGCCATGGTGCGTGCATGCTGCCCGCCGCGCTGTCTGCGGCGCGCGCTGATGACACAGGCTAACGCTTCCACGAAACGCATCGCGGCGGCGAACGAGGCGACGCTCAAGGCGCTGGCGCGCAACCTCCTCCTCATCAATGTGGGTTGGGTCCGCGGGTGGTGGACGCTGGATATATGGGTGGGGTTTCTTGCGCGGCGCCGCGTCGCGCTTCATGGCCGCGCAGTGCCGCGCTTCATGGCCTCGGCCTCGATAGCGCCGCGCTTCATGGCCTCGACAGCGCCGCGCTTCATGGCCGCGCAGTGCCGCGCTTCATGGCCGCGCAGCGCGGCGCTTCATGGCCTCACAGCGCCGGTTCATTGTCGCGCAGCACCCTGCTCACCTTCGGCCCCCTCCCCCCTCCCTCCCCCCCCCCCCTCGCTCACCCCAGGCTCTCTCGCTCGCCGTCCGGTACATGAAGGCGCGCCTCCGCGTCCGCTCGCTCGTCCCGCCGGCGGTCCCGCTCGCGCTCAACGTCCTCGGGTTCGCCGCGACTGTCTTCCTCTGGCGCTGGTTTGTCGCGATCGGCTCCCCGCGCCGCGACGCCGCGGGCAACCTCAAGTCGGCCGGCGACGACCTGGCCGCCAAGGGCATCATCGAACTCGCCTGGGATGTGTGAGTGCGACCGACGCAGGCAACAGCCCACGACGGTGCTGCCTTTGCCCACCCCCCGCTGACCCACAGCATCTACATGACCTGGATCTGCA
Source organism: Apiotrichum siamense (assembly GCA_023653615.1). NCBI lineage: Eukaryota > Fungi > Basidiomycota > Tremellomycetes > Trichosporonales > Trichosporonaceae > Apiotrichum > Apiotrichum siamense. Next base: position 87,114 of record JALJEG010000061.1, on the reverse strand, counting down.
CTCTCGGTTCAGCGCTGCTCGGCAACTGGGTGTGGTGGCTGTACCTCGCCGTTCCCGCGTTCGGCCTCTACAAGGCGTGGGGCATCGTCCAGCCGTTCGCGGCCATGCTGCTCCCCGGCGTCTTTGGCCCCCGGCAGCCCCGGGCGGCCGGGGAGCAGGAGCCCGCGGGCGGCGCGGCCCCCGGCGGCCAGTCGAAGCGCCAGGCCAAGCTGCAGGCGCGCATGGAGCGGGGCGACAAGCGCGTGCAGCAACAGCAGGTCCGCAGGGGGTAAGCGAAACCCCGGCAGGATGCATTGCGTATAGACAGCCGGCACGACCCCGGAGCGGGATACTGACCAGCCCTTCGGACCGGGCTCGCATCGGCCGCGATGGGGAGCAACAGCCGACGTCCGATACCGCCTCCGCACGGGCTGTCGCTCCCCCCACTGACACTGACTGCTGCGGCGCTGTGAGAGCGCTTGAGCACGACGGCAGTTGCGCACGGCGAGCACTTGCACCAGGTCCTAGTCTCATATCGAAACACCGTCAACGCGTGCACGCTCCCTCCTCCGTCGCCGCCCGATGCGCCTCCCCCACCACCTCCCCCACCATGGCCGTCTCCCTTTCCCATCGTGCCACGCACTGCTGCCTCACGGCGGCCACGCTCTGGCTGCCGGCGCACGCACAAAGCACCGTTGCTCGGATATGCCCCCCCTCGCCCTCGCCGTCTCTGTTCGTTTCTCACCGTCACTGACGCTGCCACCTGCCACAACTGACCATGAGCGCAGCTACGTCGAGAACGTCGAGCGCAGCGGCAAGCCCCGCGCTCGGGCGAGCGGGCAGTCGAGCAGCGACCCTCGATTCCGAGACCCCTGGGCGCCAGCCGCCACCGCTGCAAGAGGCCCCACTCGAGCTGGCGTCCCCGCGTGCCCCCGCCGGGTCCCCATCCGTGTTCGACAACAACAACTCGGACAGCAATGCCGACCCGGAGCACCCGCCGTGCTACAGCGAGCCGCCGTCGTACTTTTCCGCCCTCGGCATCGCGCCGCCGGCGGCAGGACCCAGCGCGCCGGCGCGCTTCGCGTGCGTCACGATTTCCGGGAGCGACCGCCTCCGCCTCGTCGGGTTCCCGCAGGAGGACGTCGAGGAGGTCGTCCAAGTCGTCGACGAGCTCGTCGCGGGCATGTGGGAGGTACAGGCGCGCACGCTACCGCGCCAGCGGGTCTTTGAGTGGAAGCTCAAGGGCCGGCCGTGTGAGTCGGGGGGCAGCAGTGGCCGCAGGCAGCGAAGGCACTGACGGCAGGGTCCGGGGACAGCTGGAGCGACGGCGCCGGCGCACGCGCGGTGCGTCTCCTCGTGCGCGTGTTCGCCGGCCTTGCCGCCGCAGGCTTCCACGTCTCGCACGCCGCCGATGTGACGTGTGGGCGCGATACGGTGTTTGTACGCCGCGGGGAGCGCGTCGCGCGTGGCGTGTTTGCGCTCACCTTCCGCCGGCCGGACACGGTGCTGCTCGTCGACGCGCCGGGGGTCGTGCAGACGCTGTTTGTCAGCACGCTTGCGGTGGGTTCGGCGTGGGATGGCATGGGCCGCGGGGGATGGCATGGGCGGGGCTGACACGACGCCGCAGGCATGGCCGCTCGGCGCGGTCGGGATGGAGAACCAGACGCAGGCCGGCGCGCTCAAGGTGCAGCTGGCAGGCCAGCTGTGGCCGCCTAGCGCCGAGGGCGACGCGTTCACGGTCCGCGAGCTGCTGTGCTCGGTGCTCGCATGTTTCGACGAGCTCGGCTACGCGCACATTGCGAGCATGGACGTCGGCCCGGCGCAGGGCTGGGTCGGGGTCGGGCAGGGCAGGCAGCGTGGGTTGCTGGTGGGGGATGTCGCTGACTTGGGCAGCTGATACGTGGTTCTTTGCAAACAAGCTTGGGCCGAGCGTGGCGGCGTCGGCGGCGGCGTCTGCGGCGGCGTCGGCAGCGGCCTCGCCCGGGAGCACGCCGGCGCTGTCGCCCAGTCTTTCCATGTCGCCGCCGCTCAGCCCGATTCCCACGCCCGCGCCCTCGATCCGCTCTGCCCTCGGCGCGGGTGCTGCCCCGATGCGCAGAGACAGCGACGCTGCCAGCTCGCGCCCGGAGCCAGCAGCTGCCCCGGCGCGCCCGCCGCTGGCGCGTGCGGCGCCGTTGGATCGCTAGCTGTCGCTGGCCGGCTGTAGACGATGTATCTGTAATTCTGGACGTGGCAAGGGGAGGAGTCGTCGGCGAGGCTGCGCGCGCTGGAGCAGCCTGCGAGCACCGCAACAGCCTGCGCACATTGCACACCCCCGCGCACGCTCTCCAACCCGATCCCGGCGTCCGCGTCGGCGCCGCGGGCTCCGCTGCCGACGCCGAGATCGGGGTGGAGGCCGGATTTGCTTCCGTCGCCGCCGCCCCACCTCTTTTCCCGACGACGGCGAGTGGAGCTCATCCATCACCACTCTGTCGCCGACCGCAATGCGCGCCGCACTCTCCCTCTCCGTCCACTCGCTCCGCATCGCCGCCGCCCGCGCGGCGCCCGTGGCCGCGCGCGTCGCGGCGCCGCGTGTCGCGCCGGCAGCCGCCCGGGCGCTGCACGCCTCGGCGGCGCGGCGCGCCGAGCCGCAGGACGACCCGCAGCTCGCTGCGCTGCGGCAGAAGATCCAGAACCACGACGGGTGCCGCAATGCGATCATCAAGCTCGGCGAGCTGATGGCGAAGAAGGGTGCGTGGGGTGCTGGGGAGGGTAGGCGGGCGGGGAGGCAGGCGGGGATGCGGGCGGGTCGGGCGGGTCGACACGCGACGACTTGGCTCCAGCGCACCGCGTGCGTCCCGGAGCTCCGTCTCGGAGGCGGCGGTCGGCGAGTGCCCCGGCAGCACGTTGGCCGTCCCACATGGTGCCCCCCCGAGGCTGCAGGGGCCAGCGCGCGCGACTGACACGCAGGCGTCGACCTCACCAAGCCCCCGACGACGATGCAGATGATGAAGCTCGGCATGGACGCCGAGATCCGCGAGGCGGGTGCCAACGTGAGTCGCGTGCGGTGTTGCGTAGCGTCCGCTGCGCCGAGCAGCGTCTGCTGCGCCGAGCAGCCCCTGCAAGCCGACCGTTGCTGACCAGCCCGCAGCTCATGGCCCAACTCAAGGACGCCGGCGTGGACATGAACCCGGAGATTGCGTCGCAGATCTTCTCCAAGGTCGTCAAGGACCAGTAGACGCGGGGAGCGCTAGGGGAGCGATAGAGACAGCACAGCAGCATGCAGCATGTAGCCAGCGCAGCGCGCCGCGCCGCGCGCAGCGCCGGGGACACGGCGAGCGACGCCGAAACTGACCAATTGCGCCGGTGGGCGGAGCGGACGTTTCATCCCCGAGCCAAGCCCGGGGGGGTCGGGGGCAGCGAGCAGCGCGCTCGCGGCGGCAGCGGCCCTCGGCGGCAGCGGCAGCGGCCAGCGAGCGCCGCGCGGAGCGGACATGCATGGGGAGCTGGCCACTCCGGAGTGCATGCATGGCAGCCGGCAGGGACCGGGCCGCGCAGAGGCCGGCTTGCACTGGCCGCTTGGCTGCACGTTGCTCCTGGGTGCGCAGTCGAACGTCGCGTATGCGCGACTCATCGCGCGGCATCTTGTCGTTGCTCTCCTCTCCATTGCCGCATCCGACATCCCACCACCTCCGCCGCATCGGCTCTGGCGCTCACGCACGCCGCACGTATCCCACACCTAGCGACAGCGCGACAGCGGGCATGGTGCAGGACGAGATCCGCGTTGGGGTGACACGGCCGAAGCGGCGGCTGTCGAGGTGAGTGTGGACCGGGGGGGGGAGGGGCGGAGACGCGGCGCGGCGCAGAGACGCGGCGCAGAGACGCGGCGCGGTGCGGCGCGCGTAGCTACGACGCCGCGCCGCGCTCGGACTGACCGGGTCCGCTGCGGGCTCGGACTGCGGCTCGGACTCGCGCAGCGACTCGCGCAGCGGCTCGCGCGCCTCGCTCGACTCGCTCGACAGCCCACATCCTCGGCGACAACCCCTGACACCACAGAGCACACTCCGCAGAGTCCTCGGCGCCGCCGTCCCCGGCTCCGCCGTCGCAGCCGCTGTCCGCGTGGGAGACGTTCCAGGCGCAGCAGCAGAGGCGTCTCCCGCCGTCGGCACACGCCAAAGCCCAGGTGCAGAACCCGGCCGCTCACGCGTCGCCGTCGCGAGCAAGCAGCAGACGCCCAGACAGCAGCGAGAAGCGCGCCAGCAGCAGCCTCACCGTCGAGCCGCTGCCGTACACGCCGCTCCCGATCCAGAAGGCCCAGGGGCCAATGCTGCTCGGCATCGAGCTCAAGTGGATATCGTGAGCGCCAGGCCCGCGCGCGCGCTGCTGACGCCAGCCTGGCCACTCTCTCCCTCCAGAACGCGTTTCTCACCATCATCATGCACTACTCGCGCATCTCCGTCGCGCCCAGCCGCGCGTACTCTGGCGCGGCCGCCGTCCTCCTCAACGAGCTCCTCAAGTGCACCATCTCGTCGCTCATCGCGCTCAAGCGCGTCGACCAGGCGCTGTGGGACCAGACGCGCCTCTCCGACGGCCACAAGCCCCGCGGCAACACGCTCTTCCACCCCACGCGCCTCGCCGCGCTCCGCAGGAACATCCTGTCGCCTGACTGCTACAAGCTCGCCGTCCCCGCCATCCTGTACGTCATCCAGAACAACCTGCAGTACATTGCCGCCAGCAACCTCGACGTCGCGACGTTCCAGGTCACGTACCAGATGAAGATTCTCACCACCGCCTTTTTCTCCGTCCTCATGCTCGGCAAGCGCCTCACGCGCGCGCGCTGGGGCGCCCTCGTCCTCCTCGCCGTTGGCGTCGCCATTGTCCAGCTCCAGGCCGTCCGCAACACGCTGCCCGCCGACGGCCGTGTCGGCGCGGCGATGAACCCGCTCAAGGGCTTCATGGCCGTCACCCTCGCGTGCGTCACCTCTGGCATTGCCGGGGTCTACTTTGAGCTCCTCGTAAAGTCGGGCGACAACACGGACCTCTGGACGCGCAACACGCAGCTGTCGCTCTTCTCCATTGTCCCCGCACTGGTCCCAGTGCTCTTTGCCGGGCCACCCCCGGGCATGTCCTGGGCCCGGGGCGTGGTCTCGCGCTTTGACAACTTTAACGGCTGGGCGATTGGCACCGTCTTGACGCAGACGTTTGGCGGCCTCGTCACCGCGATTGTCATCCGCTACTCGGACAACATTATGAAGGGCTTTGCGACGTCGCTGTCGATTGTCCTCTCGTTCCTGGCCTCGGTTGCGCTGTTCAACTATACGCTCACGTTCGCCTTCGTCGTCGGCGCGAGCTTGGTCCTGGCAGCGACCTGGATGTACAACTCGCCGACCCCCGAGCGGACCACCGTCGCGGTCGCCCCCGGCAGCCCCATCCCTGCTACCGCGCCCATCCTCGGCGAGTCTCCGGCGCCGTCGCGCGCAAACTCGCTCATCAACCTGGTGACTGGCGCCCGCCGCGCGAGCGGAAGCAGCGGCGGGGCGAGCAGCAGTATCCCGACGATTCTCATGCCCCCGTCGCGCGAAGGGAGCGCGTCGCCGTTCCTCGCGTCTGCGGTCAACAGCCAGGTCAACCTCGCCGACCTCCGGCAGTAGTCGCGCTCGGGGCGAGCTGCACGGCCGCCGCCGCGGAACCGCCGCGGAGCGAGCTGCAGTATCCCGGCGAGCAGCGTGGCCGCGGAAACGGGGCGAGCAACAGTATCCCGGCGAGCTGCGCCGCCGCCGCCGCGGGGCAAACTGCAGTATCCCGGCGATTCTCATGCCCCCTCGCGCGAACGGCGCGCGTCGCCGTTCCTCGCGTCCGCGATCAACACCGAGGTCATCCTCGCCGACCTCGGGCATCTCGCGCTCGAACTGGCGCGGCCGCAAGGGCGCTGCGCGCACCGACGTGATCACAATCTTATTGCCATAGTAGTATATGTCCTGGGCCTCTTGGATGCACTCATAATAGCCACCCCCGGCCTGTCCACAGCCCGCCAGTCGCCGCAGAGCGCGCTATCGGAGCCGCTGTGCCCGGCAGTTATGGAAAGCGTGTCGGAAGAGTCGAGCAGAGCGTCCACCCCATCGCAGGTCACGTGACTTGACGCCCGAGCTCGGATGCGGTCATTGCAGCCAGATCGCATCTCCAGACGCTCTCCGAGACGCTCTCAACACTCTCCATGACCTCCAGCGCCGCACTCTGCACCCTTGCTGCACCCCGACTGCTCCTCGCCCGCGCCCCGCTCCGCCGCCCCGCCCCGTACCGCCCTCCTCATCCCGCCGTGCCCCGAGCAGCCCGCCTGACGACCACGGCCCGCAACATGTCCGCGCCCGCAGCAGACCTGAGCTACACCGCCGAGCGTGGCGCCGAGCTCAAGGCGAATGTCGACGAGGTGCTGGCGGAGATCAAGGCCGTCGCTCCGGCTGGGAGCGAGGTAAGTGGTGGTGTGGGCGTGCTTGGGGGCGTGCGCGGGAGGGTCCGGCGGGGTGGGCTGTCGGGTATGGGCCCACGGGCGGGACGGCGCCGAGCTGCCCTCCTCGTGGCAGGTCCAGTACCTCCCCGCCTCCTCTGGACTCGCAGTGCTCACCCGTGTTGATGAGGGACGCGCGCTCGCGCCGCGTCCCAGGCCTGCGCGCTCGCGCTCGCGTCCCATGGCTGCGCTCCCAGCTCACACCCTCAGCCCCGCCTTGTCGCCATCTCCAAGATCAAGCCGGCCTCCGACATCCAGGCGCTCTACGACGCGGGACACCGCCACTTTGGCGAGAACTATATCCAGGAGCTGAGCGAAAAGGCCGCGATTGTGAGTTGTGCACGGCCGCACAACGCACCCCGCTGACAGCCCAGCTCCCCGGAGACATTAGCTGGCACTTTGTCGGCTCGCTCCAGTCCAACAAGTCCAAGCTCCTGACGGCCATCCCGAACGTGCTCCTCGAGACGCTGTCGACCACCAAGCTCGCGGACCTCCTCCAGCGCAACCTCGCCGGCAGCGGCCGCACGCTCCGCGTCTACCTCCAGGTCAACACGTCGGGCGAGGACGCAAAGTCGGGTGTCGCCCCCCTCACCGCGGCCGACGCCGCGCAGCCGCTGGCCGCGCTCGCGCTCCACGTTCAGACAAAGTGCCCGAGCCTGGCGATTGCGGGGCTGATGACCATCGGCTCGTGGGAGGCGTCGCACGCGGCGGGCGAGAACCCCGACTTTCTCGCGCTCAAGGCGTCGCGCGCGCTGCTGGCGCAGGTGCTCGCCGTCCCCGAGGCCAGTCTCGAGCTGAGCATGGGCATGAGCGCCGACTTTACCGAGGCGATCCGTGAGGGGAGCACCAGCGTGCGCGTCGGCACCCGCATCTTTGGCGCGCGGCCGAAGAAGCAGTAGTCGCGGCAGAGGCCGGGCACGCCGAGGCGGTAGGACGGGGTGTCGAGCGACATCAGAGGAGCGTGTGCTAGCTGCTAACCCCACGTCGCGGGGGACGTGTGCTACGTTGTGTTCACCATGCAGAGGAGCGTGTACGCTGTGTTAACGGCACCTCGCGGAGGAGAGTGTACTGCTTGTGCTAACGCACCTCGCGGAGGAGAGTGTACTACGTGTGCTAACCGCGACCTTACGGACACCGGCTGGTCCTTCGAGCTGACCTTACGGACCCCGGTTGACCTTTGAGCTGACACTCTTCTGACGCTGCTCCTGTGCTACGGTGCTCGCGTACTGCGGCAGGGGCGACGCGAGGGCTATACAACGACGCTCAGCACAGCGCGGTGCGTGCGTCCCAGAGTGCGTCTCCGGCGCCGGTTCCTGCCATCAGTGGTCCCCTTTCCGTTGCCGCTGCCGCTTCCAGCCCCGTTGCTGTTGCCGCTGCCGAAGCCGTGGCCGTGTGTTTGACCAGCTGGCCATGGTCTACCCGCCGAGGCCTAACCCTTGATTGTCGCCCTGGCCGGATACGAACGGCAGCGGGGGACAAAACCTGTACTTGCCGTCGAAGACCGCGTCCCGAGATCCCTCTGGGGATTGTACGCGTCCAGAGTTACCGCGGGGACGTGCAGCGGGCCCGCGGCGTGGGACACGACCCATCAATCAGAACAGCGTACTCGACGGTGGCCGCGGCGCCCGGGTACGCCGTCAGGCCCACGACACTGGGGTCGGCCAGGTCGCCTGCGCGGTTGTGCTCGCAGACACAACGGTGCGCCGAGGGTCGCCAGTGCGCGGCGCCGCCGTCGGCGTTGACGGGCGAGTGCGTCTGCGCTGGCGATGGTGTGGAGACTCCACTGCAACATCCCACTCCCCGACATGATGACAACTGCAGGCTTCGAACGCGACACTGCAATCGAAGCTGTTTAACATTTCTTCGAGCCACTCTCCGGCCGTGTCGACGGTCACGAATGGGCACCACGGAGCACAGTCTGGCAGCGCGCCGTGAGCGCGACGGGGATGGTTGCGCGGCGTCACCGCGACCGCCCCGCGAGCCGCCTGTCAGCGCTAGCCGGGCTGGACCCCGCTCGCTATTTCGTCTGCAAGGCCCAAGATCTGGGTCGTATGAACTAGCTCGTCATCAACCGGTCCATCATGATCTGGACGCTGCGGGCGAGCATCCAGAGGGTGATGGAGGCAAGGCGGCCCGTTAGACCGCTGCAACCTTCGTGACATTGGCCTTGAGCGCGTAGCCCGCCCAGTACCCCTCCTGCTCGCCAGGGACCCAGAGGGCTGCTGTACGCGCCTGGGTAGGCGATGTGCTGGGGCCAGGGCACGCAGGTCTGCACGATAAGCGTCGCGGTCCGCTCCTGGTCAGACCGGGATGTAGAGGACCTGCCAGCTGCGTTGCACGACCCAGTGCTGCCTGTCAAGCAGCGCTTGCGCCGTCGCTCGCGGCCTTACCCTCCTCGGTAGAGCTGCCCCGCGCGCGCTCCCGAGGACCTGCGGGGCAGTCCGAGCCCCGCTTGGTCAAGCCTAACAAGGCAAGAGCATGAATCATGGTGCGGAGCGCCAGCGCGCGGTAGACCCGCGAGATACCTGCTGTACCACGATTCATTCCAACAACGCATCTACCTGCTCCTGCTGCTCGCTGCCCGCTGCTCGCTGCTCGCTGACTGCTGCCCGCTGCCCGCTGGCCCAGCACCGCGGCGCCGCCGCTTCCGCCCCCCTACGGCAGCCCCGCGTGCGGGACATCGACACGGACGACGCGCAACTCCGCCTCGCGCACGACCGACCGCTTGTGCTCATAGTAGTCCGGCGCGCAGCACATGAGCAGGTCGCGCCCGTCGGGCCCGCCGAGCATGCACGCGAAGACGCCCATACCCGGCTCAATCGTCTGGCGGATCGCGCCGCCGGGGGCGACGCGGCAGACGCGCGCGCCGCCGGCGTCGGCGACCCACAGACACCCCTCGGCGTCGAGGCTGCAGCCGTCGGGCACGAGCTTGCGCTCGCCGTTGGCGGCCATCTCCTGGACCGTCCGCGAGGTCGGGACGGGGCCGAAGACGGCCCAGTCGGTGCGGGGGCCGAGGGAGCCGTCCGGGAGGATGTCGAACGCGCTGACGCGGTTGCCAAACGACTCGTCCACGAGCAGCTGGTCGCCCTCAGGCGTCACGACGCTGCCGTTGGGAAAGTGCAGGCCGGTCGCGACGGTCGCGACGGTGCCGTCGGGGTCGATGCGCACGAGGTCGGCGGTCGCGACCGGCGCACCGGCCATGAGGTCGAAGCCAAAGTTGCCTAGCCACGCGCGGCCGTGCGCGTCGACGACCATGTCGTTCGGGTAGCCGGTGACATGGTCGCGGACGTCGGCGTGGACGGCGACGCTGCCATCCCGGCGGCAGCGGAGCACCCTGTGGTCCTTCATCGACACGACGAGGAGCTCGCCGGTGGGGAGCCACCCGAGGCCCGACGGCTGGGCGGGCACTCTGAGCTCCTCCTTGAGGTCGGCGCCGTCGGCCGCCATCGAGTAGACGGCGTGCGTGAAGAAGTCGGAGAACCACCAGCGGCCGGCGTGCCACCGCGGGCACTCTGTGAAGGTCAGGCCCGATGCGAGCGTCTTGATGTCGGCCATTGTGGGGGGGGGAGTCGAGGGGGGGAGTTGGGGAGGCCGCTGCTGCGCTCTTATATAACGCGTCGAGATGGTATCCGTCGGCTGTCGGCTTGGCCCGGGTGCGTCTGACAAAGGCGAGCGGACGTGTCCCGCGCTCGCCGTCTCCGTTCCGAGGGTGGTCTGGCGCTCGGCGACGGAGGGTGCGGGGAGGGGGGGGGAGGGGATGTGGGACGCGGGCCGAGGGACGGGCGACGTGCAACGCGGGAGATGCGACGCGGGGACGCTGTCGGCGCCATCAACGGCGTCGGCGCCGCGACGCCGGCGAGGACTGCCACTGCCAGCGGCAGGCATTCTGCTGAGACGGCCGACGCGACAATGCAGTCGCCGCCGAGGCCCCCGCTGTCGCTGCCGCCGTCGCTATCGCTGCCGCCGCCGTCGCCATCACCGTCGCCGCCGTCGCCGCCGTCGCCGCCGTCGCCGCCGTCGCCATCTCCGCCATCGCCGCCTCCACCTGAAACGCCCCACGTGCCGGCATCTGGTCGTGTTCGGCTTGTCACTATTTTCATCCCTTATTTCTCATCTCGACCATATCTCATCGCGTCCACATCGAGCCGCTCGCCGTCGCCGTCGCCGTCGCCGCTCGTGCTCTGCTCGCTCCCCCAGCTGCTCCCCGCTCACCCTCCGCTGCGCCGCAGCTCCCCCACCATTCGCCGCCACCACTCGCCCCTCTCGCCCCGCCGCCGCCAGATGGCGTCCTCCTCCCCGAGCCGGTCAGGCCGACAAGGCCGCAGCATGGTGCGTCCTATCCCCCCCGCCGCGCTCACACCCAGAGGGTCAACATTGCCGGACGCGCCGTGCCCATCCCGGTCCTCGTCGTCGTCGCCCTCGTCGTGCTCTACTGCCTCGTGTTCCCGTCGTCGCTCCCGTTCCACACGGCGGCACCCGCACCCCCCGCACCCCCCGCGTCGACAGACACCCTCTACGGCCTCACCCGCACGTCGTCGTCGTTCCTCGTGCGGCCGGACGAGTTTGTCGCCGCGCCGCCGCGCCACCTCCGCCTCCCGCAGATGGGCGAGCTGCCGGCGCCGCTCGCGCCCCGGCAAAAGGACATGCGCGTCCCCGACGCGGTCCACTATGTCTACGGCCTCAAGGCGCCAGCGGACGGCGAGAGCGGGCCCGAGCTGCCGTACTATGCGTATCTCGCCATGCGCAGCGCGCTCATCAACCTCAAGCCCAAGAAGATGTACTTGTGCGTGCCGTGACGGCCATGCCCCCCCCCCCCCGCTCACCCACAGCCACTACGAGCACCTCCCGCGCGGACCGTGGTGGGACCTGCTGGAGCCGCACCTGACGCTCATCAAGACCAAGGCGCCGGAAGAGATCTTTGGTCGCCAGCTCCACCACTTTGCGCACAAGGCCGACGTGCTGCGCCTGTTCGCCATCAAGGGCATGGGCGGCATCTACCTCGACATTGACGTGTTTGTGTACGTGCGCGGCCGCTGGTGCTGCGCTCACCCCACAGGATCCGCCCGTTCGACGACCTCCTGTACTACCCGACGACACTGGGCATGGAGGCGCACCCGTCCTCGGGCCGGCGCTGGACGCTCGATGTCGAGGGTCTCTGCGTGCGTTGCCACGTTCGCGCCCCAAGCTGACGTGCCAGAACGGGGTCATCATCTCCGAGCCCAACGCGCCGTTCATCGACCGCTGGATCCAGAGCTACGTCAACTTTGAGAGCGACGACTGGGCTGCACACAGCGTGCGCAAGCCATGGGTGCGTGGGCTGCGCAGGAACCCCCGTGGCCGCCAGCTGACGCCCGCAGGAGCTCGCGCGCCAGCACCCCGAGGAACTGCAGGTCCTGAACCCCACCGCGTTCTTCTCCCCGCTGTGGACGCAGGAGGAGGTCCAGCCCGTGCACACGAACAACGAGTACGACTTTGCCGAGTCGGGGCAGTACGCGTGAGTGCTGGCGACCTGCCGCCGTGCCGAGCTGACCCCCAGGTACCACGCATGGGAGTCGATGGCGATGGACTACCTCCGCGAGCTGACGCCGTGGGCGATCCGGGACACGGACACGAGCTTCCACCGCCTCGTCCGCCCGTTCCTCGGCCCCGACGACGACGCCGTGTACCGCAGGTGGAAGGCGGAGTAGGAGGGCGACCAGCAGGACGTGTAGGAGTATATGCATCTTTGGGATCACGTGACTCGGCAATCAACGCTTGCCGCCGGGCCGTTCTTGTCGCATCTTGATCATCTTCATCTCTTCATCTCTTCCTCTCTTCCTCTCTCTCCCTCCTCCCGACCGCATCGCATGACTAACGGGGCCAACGCAAGTGGACCCGCGGACCTCCGGGTACTACCCCCGCGCCTCAACCAACCCCCGTGCCGGTGGACGGCGGGGAGCACGCCCGGTGGTTCACCCGCCTTCGGTTCCCCCGACCCTCTTGGTTCTCCCGACGAGCCGCTCCGCGCCTGGCTGCCGCGGTGACGACCCGGCCATGAAGCCAACAAAGTCGTTGCCGGTGGGCTGGCGCGTTAAATACCAGCATGTGCGACGCAGCATGCCCCTACCATCCCCCGCCCGAGCCTCTTCACAATGTCCTTTGTCCCGTACGCCGCCGACCACCCGTTCCCGATCCAGAACCTGCCCGTGGGCGTCTTCTCGACGGCGGACCGCGCCCCGCGCCCCGGTGTCGCCATTGGCGACAGCATCCTCGACCTCGACGCGCTGTCCCGCTCGGCCCACTTTGCGGGAGCGCCCGTCCCCGCGCAGGTCTTCCAGACGGTGAGCGCGAGCTGGCGCACAGCGGCAGCGGCACAGCCTCCACGCTCAAGCAGCCCGCTAACATCCCAGTCCAACCTCGACGCCTACGTCGCACGCGAGCCCGAGGACTGGACGGCGTTCCGCGCGTTCCTCACCCAGCTGCTCGCCAAGGACTCGCCGCTGGCCGGCGCGGCCGACCGCGACCAGCTGTTCGTCTCGCGCACCGACCCCGGGACCAAGATGCACCTGCCCATCCGCATCGGCGACTACACCGACTTCTACGCGTCGTACGAGCACGCGTTCAACTGCGGCGTGCTGATCCGCGGGCCCGACAATGCCCTCCAGCCCAACTGGAAGCACCTGCCGGTCGGCTACCACGGCCGCGCGTCCTCGGTCGTCATCACCGGCACCCCGTTCCACCGCCCTGTCGGCCAGATCCTGGACAAGCCCGGGGACAAGCAGCCGATCTGGGCCCCCTGCCGCCGCCTCGACTACGAGCTCGAGATGGGCTGCATCTACGGCGGCAAGGAGACGGCGCTCGGCGAGCGCCTGTCGCCGACTGAGGCGCGCCGCCACATCTTCGGCTATGTCATCCTCAACGACTGGTCGGCGCGCGACATCCAGACGTGGGAGTACCAGCCCCTCGGCCCCTTCCTGTCCAAGAACTTCTGCACCACCATCTCGCCGTGGGTCGTGCACCCGTCGGCCCTCGAGCCGTTCCGCGCCCCGCAGTACGAGCACGACCCCCCGCTGCTGCCGTACCTCGACGACCCCCAGGGCTGCGGCTACGCCATCCCGCTCGACATTTCCATCAAGCCCCAGGGCGGCAGCGCGTACGCCCACGTCTCGACCTCGTCGATGCAGCACAGCTACTACACGTTCGCCCAGATGTACGCGCACCACTCGACCACCGGCTGCCCGCTGCGGCCGTCCGACATGATCGGCTCGGGCACGCTGTCCGCCCCCAACCCCGAGGGCCTCGGCTCCCTTCTCGAGCGCTCAAAGCTCGGCCGCGAGCCGTTCAAGCTCGACGACAGCCGCCCAGACATGACCTGGCTGCGCGACGGCGACTCGGTCATCATGTCCGCAAAGGTCGCGCACCCCGACGGCTCGTACTCGATTGGATTCGGCGAGTGCGAGGGCACCGTGCTCCCCGCCGTCAACTTCAACTAGAGGTCATCTGTGTCTGTAGACTGATGTAATGTAGCATTGACCACGTCTGGGAGGGTGTGTGCGGGGAGTGGGCGGGGGTGCACGGAAGATGCCTCACAACGGTACGAGTTACAACAACAGACCAAGGAACCGCGCCCAGTTGCGCTCGAGCGTGCGCACCGCCCACACCTCGGTTTCCGGCACGACGCGCACCTTGCCATTCGCGAGGTACTCGTCGTCCTCCTCCTCGAGCACCAGCTCCCAGTCGGGCGTGTCGCCGTCCTCCAGGCGCCAGCCCCGGCACGCCGCAATCCACTGTGTCGCCGCCCATACCAGACGCGGCATATGGCGCGCGTCCGCCGCGTCGCTCTCGACCAGCAGCCGCTCGCGCGGCACCGCGCGCACTGCCGCGGCTGCGCTGGGGCTGCGCGCCGTGACCGCGACGGAGGGAGAAAAGTACGCGTTGGGAAGCACGCGCGCTGCCTGCGCGAGAAACGCGGGAGACATGCCGCCGCACGAGTGGATGCACACGTTAATGTGCCCAAATGCGCCGCCGCCGTGCGCTCGCCGCGCGGCCTGCAGGAGCTCGAGCGTCGCCCCCGACGCCGCGACGCAGTGCACGCTCGCGCTCACGCCGAGCTCCACGGCTGCGTCGAGCTGGAGCCGCGCGACCGCCGCCTGGTGGCTGAGGTTGCACTTGAACGGCGTGAGGTTGTTCCTGTGGCCCCACTCGGCGTCCCCGCTCAGCTCGCCTGGCGAGTGCGCGGGCCGCAAGCGCACGCGGGCCGCGCCGTCGAGCCCGAACTCGCCGACCAACACCGCCCGTCCTGCGCGCTGCGCGGCGAGGACGTGCGCTTTCAGCTGGTGCAGCCGCGGCGCAAAGGGCTCGGGCTCGGGGAGGTGCGGGAGCACTGCTGCGAAGGCGTCCTCCTGCGCTTCGCGGGGCGCGAGCACATGCCGATAGTGCGCGGCCTTGTCGGGCGGGGTGTCACCGAGGTAGAAACGGTGGACGAACCACGGGTGGTAGCCTGCGATCAGCTCTGGCATGGGAGCAGGGAGGGGATGGGCACAGACGACACGACATGAATGACGCGAATGGCCCACGCTCTCCTCCAATCTCACTCACCAAACGACGCAACTATCCGCGGTGCACGCGCCTTTCCCACCTCGGCGTCGGCACCCTCCACGACCGCGCCGTCCGTCGCGTCCGCCTCGGCGGGCGCCGCGGGCGCCGCCGGCGCCGCGGGCCACGGGAACGCCGCGCCGAGCGCCGCGACCTGCTCCTGGTCGTCCGCCGTCGCCATAGCCGCGAGGCCGCCGAGCTCGACGCCGTCCATGACGTCGCGCGCGTGGTCCGAGTCGGTCGGGTGGCAGTGCGCGTCGGTCACTGGCGTGAGCGGGGGGCCGCAAGTGTCGGCGGCTCCAGCACCAAAACCGCGCCAAGGGCCGCCGCGGGACGGCTGGCCCGCGCCGCAGGGGCACTCACGATGGCGCAGGATGTGCCGCGGGGGCAGCTGTATGCTCGACCACTCCGGCGGGGCCGGCTTGAGGTCGCTGCACATGGTCGGTGGTGAGGAGGATTGACAAGAGACAAGTCGGGATGATCGCGTCAATGACGCACTGTCGGCCTGGCGCTGGCTGGGCGGAAGCAAAAGCAGCTGGAGTGCACTGTGGCCACTGTAGCAGCCACGACATGCATACGAGGGGACTGCAGCGGGGACTGGGATCAGAGTCAGCGCGACTAGGCGCCGACTCGCGCAGACTGAGCGCAGACTGAGGCCAGGCTGCAGGCAATCGCGGTACAGGGAGTCCGGCTCGGTAGGTGGGGGGGCAGCGAGTGGCACCAGGGATATCGCTGTCGTCGGGCACCGTCCTTGTCTGGCTGGGGCCGCAGAGCGCCGAGGGCCAAAGCAGAGGGTGTACAACGCAGCGAGGCCGCTGACGGTTGCGCGGTGGACAAGGGAGGCGAGGACGAGGCGGCAGTCGACTGTGCAGTGGCTGGTGGTGAGGCAGTGGCACTGTGGCGGTATACTGCCACATCCAACCCTCACACACGCAATATGAGTACGAGAGCGACGACAGCACGCACAGCGGGCACCATGCACACGACTAACTGGTCCTGTCGTGGGCTTGGAGCAGTTCCAACAGAGAGAGACCCGGAAGTGGCGAGTTGGGTTGTGTGGTACCGTTCGGCGGTGTGGCGAGTGGACCCCGCGGACGAGTGGTCAGAAGACACCGACGGCCATCCAACGGCGCCTAGGTGTCGGTGTAGATATCGGGTAGGTATCGGGTAGGTATCGGGTAGGTATCGGGTAGGTATCGGCGCCGACGCCGACGCCTAGGCCGGTGTCGTCGCCGCCGCACCACCACCTCGGGACGCCGAGCGAGGTCCTGGCACCCAGGCAAGCCGTCTAGTGGCACCACCCGAACCCCGAGTCCAGACGTCAACGTCCACATCCCATCAACACGTACCCTGCATAATCACAATGTCCCCTAGACAAATACTACGGCTTCGAACCAATGTCCTGAATCTCAGCGCACCCCCCTACAGAGGCGGCATCTCCTCGACAGTGTACACGCCGACGACGGTCTGCGCAAACGTGCGGAAGCTGTACGAGATCTCCGAGGGGTCGTCGAACGCGCCGCGCCCGCCGCCGCCGCCGCCGGGCCACTGCGACGGGTTGCGGCCCCAGGGGTTGAGGAAGCGGAGGCGCGTCTCCTCGAGGCTCGTGAGCGGCAGCCTGGTGCTGCGCTGCCACGCAAACGCGTACGCGTGGTAGCCGACCATGGTGAGGGCCGTGGAGCGGTCGCCGTCCGGGGTGTGGACGACCTGGTCAAAGTCGACGATGCTGTACGTGATCTCGCTTTGCGGCGAGTCGGACGCAAGGAGGCCGGACGTCTGACCGGGAGTGTAGCCCGGGGGGGTTGCCTCGTCGCCGCCCGGGTTGAGCCAGATGCTGCCCAGCTCGTTCTCCGTGCCGAGGCCGTCCAGCGTCACCGAGTTGGTCGTGCCAATGACGCACGGGGCGAGGCCGCGCATGCAGGTGATGAGGGCGACGATAATAGGGCCATCGAAGCCCGGGCGCGTCCTCAGCGTCGCCTTGGGCTTGCCGCCAGTGATCGCGGCGAGGACGTAGTGCGGGTTGACGCCCTCGATGCCAGCGTACCCGGTGTAGCCCGCCGGGGTCGCGCGCCACTCGGGGACAAAGTCGAGGAACTTTGCAAAGGCCTTCTCGAAGAGGGGCATGAAGAAGATGGGCGTCGGGGGGTATGAGCCGTCGGGGCCGGGCTCGGCGGCGTCGTTGACGGGCTGGTAGCCCGGGTACGGCCAGCAGTTGGGGTTGGCGTTCTGGAGGACGGGCAGCGTGTCGTCGATGAGCACGGGGTACGTGTTGCCGTCCTTTTTGAAGATGGCGGCCATCGTCTTGTCGTACGGCGGCGTCGAGTTCCAGAGCTTGACGAACATGTTCTTGATGTACGGGGTCCACCCGCCGTCGGCGAGCGCCATGATGGCGGCGCCCATGCCGCAGTCGCCGATGCCGCCCTGCTTGACGTCGGCGGCGACGAGGTTGACATAGTCTTCGAGGGCCCAGAGGGCGCCTTTGGGAGTGGTGCCGTTGCCGCCGAGGACGTTCTCGTACTCGTACTCGCACCGCAGGGCGTTGTCCGGGTTGGGGAGGGGCACGTCGGGGTTGGCGCCGGCGGTGACGCGGCGGACGTTGTAGTCGATGCCGCCGGTGAGGTTGAGGTTGAGGGAGAGGGCGACGACGCGGGGGCCAAACATGGCCGCGTTGCGGTTGGTGCCCTGCTCGGGCTCGTTGGTGCCGTTGGTGCCCGCCGAGGTGATGCCGCCGTAGTTGGTCGCGGGGTTGGAGGCGTTGAGGAGTGCGGGCAGCTTGCCGTCGAGCAGGGGTGCGGTGATGTTGATGGCGGGGATGGTGTTGGAGGAGACGAGGTCGACGAGGGTGTCGTGGTTGACCGTGTCGGGGAGGTTGAGGTCGGTGACGACGTTGGGGTTGTTGAGGATGTCGGTGACGGTTTTGTTGACGCTGCCGTCGTCGGGGCCAGAGGGGCAGGGGCAGGGGCTTCCGGGGCAGGAGCTGTCGCCGTGGCCGCCGTGGTCGCCGTGGCCGTCGTGGTCGCCGTGGCCGCCGTGGTCGCCGTGGCCGTCGTGGTCGCCGTGGCCGCCGTGGTCGCCGTGGCCGTCGTGGTCGCCGCGGCCACCGTCGCCGCCGTCGCCGCCGTGGCCACCACCCCACCCATCATGCTTGTCATCTCCCTCTCCCTCCTTGCCACCATCCCACTTGCCATCCCCGTGGTGGTCGCCGTTGCCACCTCCGTCGCTGCCGCCGCTGCCGCCGTTGTGGCGGAGCGCGAGATGGCTGGCGGGGGCCTGCGGGACGACCCCTGCCGAGAGGCCGCCGAGGCTGCTGAGCGCCAGGACGAGCAGAAGGGGTGAGAGTGCTCTGAGCCTCATGGTTGGCAGGGCTGTGGGGGATGGAGTGGGAAGAGGCGGGCGGATGCCCGCTTATATCTCCCACTGGGAGCCACGACGAAGCAGCAGCCACACCCCGAATGGATTCTGAAATGTCTTGGCATCGGACGTCTCCCCCGCCATCGCGACCAGAGCGCTGTCGATGCAGTGCAGCGGAGGGCGCCGCGCTCGACAGAGAGCCGCGTGCAGGCAGCTCATTGTGCGCTCGTCCAGTCCGCGCTCCCCGTATGATTTCTGCTGATACCCTCACCGCCCCCGCCCTCCTCTCCGTCACAGGCGTCGCGCACCGCGGTCACGCGCCCGCCAAACCCAAGTCTCCCTCAGCGCCAGCACCCCCGCCCCCCGTGAGAACCCCCACGCCGCGTCGACCAGCCTTCCGGACAGCCATCGAGTGGGATCTCGATCTCGCGGCAGTGACTGATGCCGTCATCATCGGAATCAGGGATCTGGGCCGAGGACGCACACAGTTTCAGGTCCGATCCGCGCCCCCTGCAGGGCGGTGGCTTCTTTTTCAGGGGCACCCGCAGGGACGCGCGGTCTGGCCCGCGCTGATCGCAGATGCGACCGCGGGGGTGTGTAAAGTACACGTGTATCAGGCTTATCAGATAGGGGGACATGGGGATCGTCATTCGGGCGGCCACCGCTGCGCGACGAGCGCAAGCGGCGCCTGGGCCACCGCGCGACAGCCCTTTGGGTCGTGCGCATGGGTTGTGCTGGGCGTCGCGCGTGGAGGGACGCGTAGGGGGCTGCGACGTGGTCGTTCAGGCTGGGATCACGCGACGCTCGACGCTCGACACTCGGCGCTCGACACTGGCCCACCTCCCGCGGCAGACGTGCGACAATTCATACGACAGCCGCCGGTGCCGCCTGTGGGAAGAGGACGGAAAGCAGGGCGGAGCCGCTTGCAACAGAGGGCCGATACCGGGTGAACAGCGAGCGGCTCACGCTCCTGCCCAGCGGCCAGCGGCACGATCCAAAGGGACATCGGGAGGCAGGGGGCGCCCATCGTCATCGCCATCAGCCCACTGCCACTCGGGCAGGACCCCAGTTGCATACTGTATGTGGACGGCGACCTGGCCGACAGCGCCGGGCCCAAGTACACTACACTCAACGCGCTATAGTGGTACTCATCCTGGGCTGCGGTTAAGGCATCCGTGTCGGAGCCGCAGGTCTACCGCAACGGCCTCTCCCCGTCACCCGTCGTCCAAGTCCAGACACGCAGTCAGCGACCAGTCTCGCACCCGTAGCCTCAGAACGTGAGCTTGATATGGCGCGCCTGCACCGCGCGGTGCAGCTGGCGGACGACCCGGCGCACCGCGCCCTCGCGGCGCAGGAGCACGTCGGCGCGGTCGCTCAGCTCCGTGTCCCTGTCTTCGAGCGCGCAGTGGCGCTTGTGCAGCATTCGCTTGTCGCTCTCGAAGCGGCGCTGCGCCTTGCCTAATGCCCTCTGCTCCCTCCGCAGCGCGTTCTCGGCCGCCGCGAGCGCCGCCTCGCGCCGCGCGAGCTCCGCCTCCCGGGCGGTAAGGGCTTCATGGCGCGCGAGAAGCGCGTTGAAGTCCGGCCGCGGGGGTGTCGGGGACCCAGTGGAGGAGCGTCTGGCCGTCCGCTTCGGGGTGGGTGCGGGGGTCGGCAGGAGGACGACAGGAGCCTTGGGCGCGACACGGGAGCTGGCCGCGACCCCGGGGGTGGACGCCCGCTTGCGACGCGTTGGCATCTGGCATCAGGCGCTGTCTACTGACATGCCACTCACCGTGGGTGTGGGTCAGAGGTCGCGTTATAGAGGCAGAGCAGGGAGACAGAAAGAGAACGAGCGATGCGGACGTGCAGGCAGAAGAAAGTGTCGAGCACCAGGACCGACATGTACCGCACAAGTGCAACTGACAGCGAGACCCCATCAGTACGCCATCAGCGACCTCGCTCGTGGCATCGCTGATGGAGGGCTTTGCAGAGTACCACGTCCAGCCGCCCTGCGGCGCGTGGCCCGTCTCTCACGTCCCATTCGTCCCGAGTGCCCCGGTCCGACGTGCACCCCCAGGGCGAGGCCCGGCACCCAGATCCCAGACCGCGCTGCGCCACGGCAGCCGAGATTAGATGCATGTCATTCTGTTATACAAACAAGTGTCCTCTACGAGATTCCGCTCTACGCCAGCGGCCAGCCGAGCTTGGCCTCGAGGGCTGCCCGCGAGCGCTGCTGGATGCCGGCGTGGAGCGCAAAGCTGTCGCGCAGCGGCATCGGCAGGAGCGACGCGAACAGCTCGCGCGTGGCGCTCGGTGCGCTCGGCGAGCTGCTGCGCGAGCGGTCGTGCTCGTCGAGGTTGGACTGGAAGATGCCGGCGGCGGACGCAGGCAGAAAGTCCTCATACGTCACGGGCTTGAGCTGCACGGTGCCGTCGGCGACCATGGCGGCAAGCGGGGTCGGCTGTGCGGGCGCGGGGCGGGCGAGCTCATACTCAAAGTAGCCGAGGCCCTGGGCGAACATTTCCGGGTACGTATCCGGGAACGGGGCGAACGCGGCGGCGAGGTTCTTCTGGTGCTGGTTATTGCTGGCGGCGGGGGCGACGGTTGCGAGGAGCTCGAGATAGAGGGCGTGGCCCTTGGGGGTGAGCGCGCACCCGCGCTGCTCAATCTCGCCAAAGCGCGCGCGGTGCGACGCGGCGGCGCTGCTGTCCGGGAAGCGGATCGGCTCGGTGAGCGCCTGGAACGAGGTCTGGCGGAGGAGGATGGCGCAGTCGCGGCGCGGCGGGCCCTCGATGATCGTCTTGGGGGTGATGCCGCGCGCGCTCATGCCGGCCTGCGCGGCGTCAATGTCGAGGACGCGGGGCGTCAGGTGGTTGATATGCGGGCCGCGGAACGCGGCAATGTCGGCGACGAGCGGGTGTGCGGCGTGCATGCGCTCGTACGTGTCGCGGGGGACGAGCGCGCTGTCGTGCCACTTGAAGGTGAGCAGCGCGTGGGCGACGAGCTCGTCGGCGAGCTCGGCGCGCACACCGCCCTCCGCCTCGGCCTGGGAGATGATCTCGCGCACGCGCGGGTGGAAGATGTCGCGCTGCGCCAGCACGTGCTGCACGTCGGCGCGCAGGTCCTCGGGCAGCAGCTCGGGCAGCAGCAGCGAGGTGAACACGCGGAAGGGGTTGTACGCGAGCGCCTCGGCGGTGGTCGGGCGGAACGCGGTCGAGTGGACGGGCACGCCCGACGGCGCGAGGTCGTAGTAGCCGACGGGCTCCATACCCATCTGTGCAAACAGGCGCGCGATCATGGCCAGCTCGTCGGGCTTGCCGAGGCGGATCGCGCCGTGGCGCTCGACCTTGAGGCGGTCTGGGGTGAGCTGTCTGGGCGGCGGAGTGGACCCACCCTCGGGCGTGGATGCTGCGTGCGCGTTGATGTCGTCGACGAGCTCGACGAGGTCCCCGTAGAGGGGCACCTCGGTGCGGTACATCTGGGACAGCGCCGCGCAGAAGCGCGCGCGCAGCTCGTCGGGTTTGATGAAGGGCATGGGGGGAGTGTGAGCGAGGGAGTGCTGGGGAGGCTGAGCGAGGGAGTGCTGGGGAGGCTGAGCGAGGGAGTGCTGGGGAGGCTGAGCGAGGGAGTGCTGGAGAGTCTGAGCGAGGGAGAGTGCTCGAGGTGCTGGGGATTCCATCACCACGCCGGGCCCTCATATATGTTATCTCCCCCGATATCGTCGTCAGTGGGTCAGATAGGCGACGTCAGTATCCATGGACTTATCGGCAGGGTCCCCGGAATCCCGCGGAAAAAGGCGACCTCCTGGATCCCGTCTGCGAGTGCCGGCCGCCCCGGGCACCGCGCAGCGACGCCGAGCCCGCGGGACTCGGCGTGCGCGGCCAGGCGCTGCGGCCAGGGGCTGCGGGCTGCCGCTGGCGAACAGGATGGGCATGTCGGACAAGCGGCAAGTGGAAGAACAGTGGAGCGCGACAGCGGCGACGGAGACGCCGAGCAGGGGGGGAGTGGGTGGGCCGGGGATTGTCCGCGCCCCCCACTTTGGGGGCTCGGCGGCCCCCCGCCGGTGCATGCACGCCGAGCGCATGTCCGAGAGCGCCGCCGAGGGGGTGGCCCGTCGCCGACGCGCCGGGTGCGTCGCCGAGGGCGCCGGAGGGAGGGATGGAGAGAATAACAGCCCGCGGCACCGAGATGCCATCCGAGAAGCCGTTTTTCTGTTCCTGTTCCTCACTGGCAGTTTGCCACCCGCCCTCATCATCATCATCGCTGTCGCCGCCGCCGTCGCCGTCGAGCGTCTCCTCCCCTCGTCGCCGAGCGTCTACTCCCCCATGCTCGCAAGGGCAGCGCCCACGATAGCACGTCTCCCCACGCCCTCCCCCAGGCCACCCCTCCGGGGCACCCCGGCGAGCCGCTCCCCGCGCGAGCCGTCTCGCGAGTACCGTTCTGGCGCGTCCGACTGGCGGCGCGAGTATCCCCGTCGAGGCCACGAGACGTATCCCCGCCGCGATCGTGAGACGTACTTCCGTCGAGACCACGAGACGTACCCCCGTCGAGACCGCGAGGTGTACCCCCGTCGAGACCACGAGACGTACCCCCGTCGAGACCGCGAGACATACCCCCGTCGAGACCGCGACACCTACCACCCCGCCGACCGCGACACGCTCCCCTCCCCCGAGATGTACCCACCCCCCGACCGCGCCCCGCGCCCCGCCAGCCCCACACCCCCCCCAATGGGCCACACCGACGTCGCCCCGCCGCAGCGCGGCGCGCGGCGCGTGCGCAAGGAGGACTTTGTCCCGCACCTCCCGCCCCAGCACTACATCGACCTCTCGCGCGCGCCGCCGACGGCGTCCGACCCGCCCCCGCCCAAGCTGCTCGTCCTCGACCTGAACGGCGCGCTGCTGTACCGCACCAAGAACAACAGCCCCCGCAGGTCGTACCCGCGCCCGTTCCTGCACAACTTTCTCGAGTATCTCATGAAGGCAGAGCCGGGCGGCGCCCGGGGACCATACGAGGTGCTCGTGTGGTCGTCGGCGCAGCCACACAACGTGCGCAACATGGTGGAGACGACGTTTGGGCGCTGGTGCGCCGGCATCTGGCGACCCAAGCCGCAGCTCGCCGAGGGCGAGCAGCGGCTGCTCAACGTCTGGGCGCGCGACAAGATGAACCTCGGCGCCGACTTTCGTAAGGCGCGGCGGTCGCGGGGCTCGCCCGGTTGCTGACACCCCAGACCACAACGTGCAGACGACAAAGGACCTCCGCGACGTCATCAAGGAGATCCCGCGGTACGCAGAGCAGGACGTACTGCTCCTCGACGACTCGCCGTTCAAGGCGACCGAGCAGCCGTGGTCGCACATTATCGTGTCCGAGTTTGCAAAGGACGAGTACGCGGCAAGTCTTGCCGCCGCGCACAGGTTTGACCGTGCGCCGGAGGCCGCCGGCGCCGACCCGTCAGCCGAGGCGGGCATGGACACGATCCTGCTCGCCGCCGTCGGCATCCTCGAGGCGCTGCGCTTCCAGGACAACATCCCCGCGTGGGTCCGCAGCGGCGGCATCGGCGCGCCCGGCGGCGAGCCCGCCGACACGTCCGCCGAGGTCACGCTCGCGACCCTGCCGTCCGCTGCGACGTTTGAGCACTGGTTTGCCGTCCCGGCCGTGCGTGAGCACTGGGTGGCTGCGGGAAAGGCCGCGCTGGCGCGCAAGGGCATCCCGCTGTCGCACGGCCTGGCGGCCGCCCCTCTGGCTGCGGGCAGCGGCGGCGGCGGCAGCGGCGGCGGCGGCAGCGGCGGCGGCGGCAGCAGCACGGGACCGAGCCCCGCAGAGCCCGAGTCGCGCGCTCCCGACGCTGTGGGCGACGGCGAGCGTGCTCCGCAGCGTGCTCCGCAGCGTGCTGAGGCAGCAGCGCCGCGGGCATGACCGCGCACTGCCCCCTCGTCCCGCCTGCTGCACGCCTCTCTCCGCCTACTGCATCGTACCATCTCATACTGCTCTGCGTCTCCCATAGCCCGATATAGACATGCATCCCGTGCATGCTCACACGATGCATCCCAGCAGCTCGCACGAGCCTGGCACGGCAGGGGCGACGCGACGCGTCGGCGCGTCCGGAAAATTGGCCCGCGTTCTTCCCGACGTCATGATCCCGCGCGTCCTGTTGCTCCATCGCCCTCATCTCTCCTCTCTTGCCCATCGACGTCGCGAGCACCATGCAGCGGCCGAATCGCCCCCCAGGGGGGCTGCCGCAGCGGCCCCCGCTGGTGCCCCCGCGGCTGGCCCCGCCGCGGGAGGAGTACTGCCCGCAGCAGCCGGGCCTCCTGTCCCCGTTCCCGCCACAGCTTCGTCCGGGGCCGTCGGCGGGGTCGCGTCCCGCGCAGCAGGGGCAGCAGCGTCGGCAGTCTCAGCAGCAGCAGCAGCAGCAGCAGCCGCCCCCGCAGCAGCCCCAGCACCACTCCCAACAGAACCAGCTCCACCGGCACCCACGACAACGGCCACAAGAACCCCCCTCCCCGCGGCTCGCGTACGAGCCTCCGCTGCCGCCAGAGCGCACGGCGCACCCTCTCCTCGGCCTCCCACGGCGCCCGCAGGGCCCCGCGCCGCTGTCACCGCCGCGCCCGCCGTTGCCGCCGCACTCGCTGGTGCCCATCCCGCGCCCTCCTCCCCACGACCGCCCGCACCCCCTCCCTCCCCGTCCTCCCGTCGCCTCGCCGCGAGCTATCTCGCCGTCGCCGGTGCCGTCGCCCTCCCCGGCGCCGGCACGGGACCACAAGCCCAACGGCCCACACCCGAACACAGGCCAGCCCCAGACAGGCCGGCCCAACCCAGGCCAGCCCAACACCGGCCAGCCCAACACAGGCCGACCCAACCCAGCCCAACCCAACACAGGCCCACCCAGTGACATGGACCTCTCAGCCAAGGTGGAGGCACAACGCAACGAGATCCGAGGCCTCCTGAGAAGCCGGGAAAAGATCAAGGCGACAGTAACCACCAAAGACGAGCTGATAGCCAGACATCACGGCATTATCGACGGCTTCCAGAACCAGAGCGCCGCCCAGCGCGAGAGAATCAGCGAGCTCGAGAGGCTGGACGCCGCGCGCAAGAGCCACATTGCCCAGCTCGAGCTCCGGATTGCCGCCGAGGATAGCGCCCGGAACGCAGACCATGAGAGGGAGGAGAACGCCGCGCTGCACCACCACATTGACGAGCTCAAGAGGCAGATCGCGACGATGCACGACGAGCAGCGCAGCCGCATTGCCGCGCTCGAGCACCAGGAGGCAGCGCAGCGTGCGCGCGTCGGCCGGCTCGAGGCGGAGATTGGCGCGCACGTCGCCGAGCTCGCCGTGCTGCGCCAGGCTGGGGCCGCCGCCCAGGCCCAGATCACCCAGCTCGAGGCGGAGAACGAGGCGCTCCGTAGCCCCCCCGATGTCAAGGACACGGGGCGGGCCGATGGGACCGCGACGGCGGCGAGGGCCCAGCATACGCGGCGTGTGCTGGCCCTCGCGGCTGGGGGAGAATTGGAAGCCGCCGCCGAGCTCATGGCCTTGCTGCACGATGATGGGCGCGAGGATGGCGTCGAGGTCCAGCATAGCACGCTGCGCCAGCAGGCCGACGAGGGGGTGGACGGGGAGTCGCGCGGGCTTGCGGACCTGGAGGGGGAGGTGGGGCAGGCGGGGGACCTCCATTCGGGGCACATGTCGCTGCGCGAGACGGAGGCTGCGGCCAAGCCGGCCCCGAACGGCGAGCTCAAGACACGGCGAGGTGTGCTCCAGCTTACCGACGCGGTGCAGCGCAAGCGCATTGCCCGCCTCGAAGCCCAAGTCGCCAGCCTGCAGAAGGACGCGCAGCACCGGGCTGCTCTGCGGCGGGAGCGCGATGTGGCCCTGCGCAAATTTGCACACGCTGAAAGCTCCTTTGAGCTTGCACACCAGCTGCGGGCTCACGCCGAGCGCGACCAGGACGAGGCCCACAGGGCGTTGGCTATCGCGCATGCGGCGCTCGCGACCGTCCGGGTGCAGTTTGGGCCCCAGCTGCTCGGCCTGCCGGAGCTCGGAGCCATGATCGTCGAAGCGCTTGCGGACGACGGCGCGTACGACACCGACGGTGGAGATGACGGTGATGGCGACGTCAACGGTGCGTACGCCGGCGGTCACGGCGACAGGGACGGTGGTGTGCTGCTCAATAGTGTCGCCAGCCGTGTGGCAGACGGCAACGACGATGGCTACGCGAACGGGAACGGCTACGCAAATGGGAACGGCTACGCCAGCGGGAACAGCGCCAACGGGAACGGTGCCAACGGGCACAACGCCAACATGACCCACTACGTGCAACTCAACAGCGTCAATAGAGACACTGGCGAGTCGTCGGGCAGCGAGAGCAGCAGCAGCGAAAGCGGACAAGACAGCGACGGCAGCTGGAATCCCGATGACGCCCGCGCTGACGAGGACGCCTTTGGCAAGCGCCGGCGGAGAGACCCAGACACGGAGACGGAGTCGGAGACGGAGACGAGGGGGCGTCGTCATCGGTGGGGCCCAGCAAAGCGGTCTCGGCGCAGGTAGGAAGGGACAACGTAAAGGCTGCACTCCCGATGGGCTCACGGCTGCGGAGTAGTATGCGTATGCGCTCAGATGAGCGTCGCCAAGATGCAGCCACATAGTTCAGCGAGGGCGTGCGGTGTGCGGCCACCGCCTAGCTGCTCGTCTTTCTCCACCCCGAGCAGCATTGAGGCCGGGCTCAACATCGGATCCCGTTAATGCTCGCCTGCTCAGAACTCGAAGCGGCAGAACGGCCTAGTATCTTTATGTGCCGTGGCTCTAGGCGGATTCACTGTTCGCTGTCTAACAACGCCGAAGAGGTTCAGCTCCCTGTACTTTTGAGCTCGGCATGATGACGAGGAACTGACTGCCTGCAGCTGGACGTTAGCGAAGAAGAAAGCTGATTGCACTGGCTCGGCGTTCAGCGTCTCGTCCTTCAACACCCCAGCACTTCCTAGACATGCCCATGTGCTATCTCTGACTGAAAAATGGCGCGACTTGTCGGTTCGTTAGCATTCGGTGTGGCAGTCGCCGGCGCAGGACTAATATCCACTGCTGACTGTCTCGTTCTGGGCCTGACGCTAAGCTGTAGTAACTGATGTACTAGAAAGCCATACCTGGATGACCTCGCGGCGACCTGACCGCCACGACCGCCGTATATGCCCCCTTTCACAGAACGGCAGAAGTCATACAGCACCCGCGTCCCTTGCAAGGCAGATTAATGTCCTGGCTAACAGGCAGGAGAGAGAGGTTATCGGTTCGGGGTGGAGTCCACATGCTGCCCTCCATGGAGTCTGTCCTGACAGCTACAATGCAGACTGCGACTCCCCCTGTCGGCCTGTTCAAAGAGTCCCAAAGAGTGCAACGCAGTGGCGTGGTTAATATGACATGGCTATCAGCCAGCGGCTGCCTCTTGTACCGCACCTATTTGGTTCTCAGCGTCGTTCTGCTCCACCTAACCCACGTCCAATGCTGGAGCACACTTACAATGCCTCTTTGGGTCTGGCCACCACACTTACCATGCACTCCGCCGCTGCCCATGGAGAAGTCGCTGGAGGAGACGGCCGAGCGCATAGAAAGCAGTCGCGTCGTTGTGAAACAGCAGGTATTTCGGCAACGCGATGAGACGCGCCCATCTGATAAGGTGAGCTCCTGTTTGACAAGGCTTTGTGTGGCGGAGAGCCTAAGGCAAGTCCAATGTACGAGGCCATGCCTACCGTTGCGAGACGCCAGGGAGTTGAAGTTAGGACGCGTTTGTGTCACAAGCCAGGCGAAACCTACTTCAACCGTCCGCTAGTTAGTTGCTCGTATTGGCTGTTATCGACTGATTGAGATTGTTGCAATCTCGAGCTCGTGGTCGCGGTCGCAGAAGGGATATGCCCACAAGACAAACCACTTGCAGGTCGCTGGCGACCATCCCAGCTGGTTCCATTCGGGTTCAACAACGGTGTGACGGCTGTTGATACTAGCGTAACGTCTTCCAGGGGCTGTATGTTATACTCCCAGTCACCTGTCTCGGGAGGACGAAGGACGGTCCTTCTGGATTCTATGCCGTATGGGGGCAGGTGACACTGGCTTTGAGCTGAAGTTAACGTCAACCGTGGCCGTTAATGGAGGCGGCAGCACATTGGATTGAGCGGAGACTCACAACGACAAGGACGACCCAAAGAAGAGACACCGATGAACGTCATGGGTCGAGGGGTAAAGTGCCCTATTGACGATAGCATGGCCGCTTCTGAAAGGTCATAGGCCCCTCAGTACGTATCAGGCGAAAAGGCAAACCCAACTTCGAGATGCTCTACTGCTTGAACACTCTGCCGTTCACTGCGAATCTTCCAAGCTGCCGCGAGGTGATTTAAAGAGTCTTTTTTTTTTTTTTTTTTTTTTTTTTTTTTTTTTTTTTTTTTTTTTTTTTTTTTTTTTTTTTTTTTTAACGCGGCCACGCCTGAAACGCGTCTGAGCAATGGATCTCATCGCTCTGCCTTTCTCTCCTCCCTCGAAAACCACAGCCGCAAAGCCTTGTTCATAACCCGAGGGTTGCGGCTCGGAGGTCTTAGGAGCTCAGTGGGGGAGGTCGCAGTGATGACTGATCTCGCCGGCCCAGGACACCACCTGCGAGGACAAGATCATCATCTCTTTCTGTACAGCACTCTTCTTCCCCGGCTCATGAACAAGAACGACCACAACAACGAAACAGCCCTTTCTCACAAGATCACGTCCTACCTTGTCAGTGTCGCTGCTGCCCCGGGGACCCTAAAGCAGGTGCCGATATCGCTCCCAACGAGGTAACCGCCCACCTCGTGTTGCCGCACATCTCCGGCAATGCCGTAGGATGCCGACCGCAGCGACACCATATAGTGTGGGTGTGTCCTATCTCGCTCTCACCTGTCCCAGATTGCCATCAACATGGACGTCCAGTCGCTCTTTGGTGTCGCCCCCGGAACGGTGCGTACGCCTTGCTGTTCCACAGCTCTGACCCCGCAGACAGTTCTCGTCACGGGCGGCGGGCGTGGCCTGGGAAAGATGGTGAGAGACCCGGGCCGGCGCCTACTCACACTCCCCAGATTGCCGAGGGCTTTGTCGCGAACGGGGCGACAGTGTATATTGCGTCGCGCAGCGCGCCGGCGTGTGAGGCGACGGCGGCCGAGCTGAGCGCGCGTGGGCCGGGGACATGTGTCGCGATCCCGGCTGACCTGTCGCGGCTCGACGAGTGTGTGCGCGTCAAGGACGAGATTGCGAAGCGGTCTGGGAGTGAGTACGGGGCACGCCCCGGGACACTCTCATGGCCTGTGACGGTGAGGCAGCCACTGACGACCTCACAGTCCTGCATGTTCTGGTGAACAACTCGGGCATCTCGCACGCGGCGCCGTTAGAGACGTACGAGGACAGCAAGTGGTCCGACCTCATGGCCGTCAACGTCCAGCGCGTGTTCACGCTCATCCAGGAGCTGGTGCCACTGCTCGCCAAGGCCCACCAGAAAGACGGCGTCGGGCGCGTCATCAACGTGGGTGGGGCTGCCGTCAGCGCTGCAAGAGGAGGCAGCAAGGGAACACCAATGGAGGCTGAAGCTGACACGCTAGATCGGGACGGTGTACGCAATCAGCATCCCGCCGGCGGAGAGCTACGCGTACACGGCCTCCAAGGCGGCTCTGCACCAGTGCGTCCTCCTACTGCTCTCACCCTTGTTAGATCCCACTCACACCCAGCTTGTCGCGCCACCTTGCGGCCCAGCTGGGCCCGCGGGGCATCACCGTCAACGTCCTGGCGCCCGGCCCGTTCAAGACGGACCTGCTCGCACAGGTGCTCGACGAGAGCGAGGAGGCGATCGGGAACGCGCTGCCGCTGCGCCGCATCGGACGGCGGGAGGACATTGCCGCCGCTTGTCTCTGGCTCAGCGGGCGGGGAGGGGGGTGGATCACTGGGTGCGTGGCAGTGGGAAGGGGCGGGGTTGGGATGCTGGTGCTGATGCTGACGAACAGGGCTATCATCCCCGTCGACGGCGGGAACCTGCTCACGCCGTAGAGGGTCCTACGCCGCTGGTGCGTGCGTGGGGTCTGGAGGTGCAGCGGGTGAAGGGAGCCGGAGGGCTTGTGGCTCGTGCCAGTGTCGATGTCCGCTGCCGGTGCCGGCCCGAACTCTTGCCGCTGAGGCTCGGGAACACCTCCCGAGCATTGTAGACAGAGACAGAACAGAGGAGCATGAAGAGTGTGGGGTCTGCCCATGTCCCGCGCTCTGACACGATGTAACCATGGACAATGACGAGAGCGAGCTCGAGCAAGTCGACCACCGAGCTCGAGCGAGTCGCCCACCGCGCTCAGCAGTCCTCACGGCGCGCTTGGCCACTGCTGCGGCCGCCGTGCACCCACCCATGAGCCTCACCCACCCATGAGCCTCACCCACCCATGAGCCTCGCCCAGCTCGCGGAGCCTCGGCGAGGGCTATGCGTCCCCGAAGCGACGCCTGCCACCACCGACACCGTCGGAGATGCCCGAACCGCAAACCCCACCTCGGCAACTACATCTCCCCGAGTGCGTTGCACGTTCGTGACATCGCCCATCCCCTCTCGGCACCATGGCCTCCGCGCTCAACCTCGACAAGCTGCTCGACTACGCGCGCTCCCGCCCGCTGGCGCTCAGGCCGCGGTCGTTCTACTTTCTCCGCCACGGGCAGACGCCGCGCAACGCGCTCAAGATCTTCCAGACCTACGCCGAGCCGCTGAGCGAGCGCGGCATCCAGCAGGCCGCCGACGCGGCCGCCGCCCTCGCCGCGGCGCCGGTCGCGCCGCGGACGCTGTGCGTCTCGGACGCGACGCGCACGCTGCAGACTGCGGCGCCGGTCGCGGCGGCGCTCGGCCTCGCGCCCCACGCGACCCCCGCGCTGCGCGAGCGCAACTTTGGCGAGCTGTGGGGTACGAGCTCGGCGGTCATCGACTGGGACTGCGCGCCGGCCGGCGGCGAGACGCTGCAGCAGTTTGTGGACCGCACGCGGGCGGCGTTCGACGACGCGCTCAACGGGGACAGTGCCGAGCCTGTCCTGATCGTTGCGCACGGCGGCAACCTGCTCGTGCTCACCGGCCTGCTGGGGCTCGAGTTTGACGTCAAGCTGCTGGGCAATGCGCTGCCGATCTACTTTACGCGCGAGGGCGAGACGTGGACGGCCGAGCCGCTGCTTGCGCCGGCGGCCAATGGTGTCAACCTGGCGTAGGTGGGGGGGGGGTCCTGGCCTGGGGGGGGGGGGGGGGGGGGGGGGGGGGGGGGGGGGGGGTAGCTGCCCGCGCCGCTATCGCTGTATCGCCCGGCGTGTATCGCGACGGCGTGTATCGCGACGGCTGGTATCGCTCGCCCATCTTCCATATCGACCTTCTGAACGGCATGTCCGGCTGAGACGTGTTGCTGCGTGCTGCGTGCTGCGTGCTGCGTGCTGCGTGCTGCAGCTGCGTGCTGCAGCTGCGCAACGTTGAGTAGCTCGTCATTGTCATACATCCGGCAACTACGGCCCCGCTGACACCAAGACGCCCGCGCCCGTGCCAGTGTCCGTGCAAGAAAGATGCTCTCTATAGATAATGCTACAAGTATTCCGGATCAAGGTCCGTCGCGTGCAGCAGCGTCCACGCGCCGCTCCGCTCTATTTGCCCCACGACAGCCAGCTGAACACCGAGCTGCGGCTCGACCCCCGGCTGTGCGTCAGCGACGACGACGACCGTTTGTGCGCGGGGCCCTGGACGTGGTGCCGCGACTCGAGCTGCACATTCTGCCACGCGACCTGCTTGCGGCCCTCCCACACGCCGAGAGGGAGAAAGACGCGGGGCTCGCCCGCGACGAGCGTCACCGCGAGGCCGCCGTTGGGGTCCGTCGCATACACCTGCCCGGTCAGCACGTCGATGACGGGCATGCGCGGCGCAAACGTCGTTGCCGACGAGGGGAGGTAGTAGACTCGCGGCGGCGCCGCGGCGCCGGCGTTGGTGAGCACCGTCGCGAGCGGTGGCTTGGAGATGACGACCGTGTGCGAGTCGTACTTGAACCACTTGAGGTGGGTGGTCAGAAACGATGGGTACGCGGTGAGCGCGAGGCGGCGCGCGAGGTTCAGCCGCTTGAACACTATATACAGTGGCTTGGTCGTCGTGTACCCGTGCAGCCAGATGGCCTCCCGGTTCATTGGGTCTTCACCGCCCGTGAGGCCCTGCGCGTGAGTCTCGGGCCACGCTGGACCATGTACTCACATGTTCGAGGCCCTGGTACAAGATCGGGAACCCGTCGGCGATGAATGGCCACACCGCGGCGTTCTTCAGGAGCTGGGCCGTCAGTGACTGGACGGAGACTGCGACGCACCGCCGGGTCGTCGACGGTGTGGGCCAGTCGAGGAAAGTCGTGGTTGCTCAAGGTCAGCGCGAGCGGAAAGGGGTGCGAGCATGTAGAAGGGCTCTCACTCGAGGAACGAGCCGAGCAGGGTCGGGTCGGGGACGGTGCGATGAACGCGCGTAATCATCCCCGTCAGCTCGTCGATGGGCGCGCTCGGCGACGCAAATGCTCGTCTGGGGTGTCAGCGACATTGAGGTCATCGCCTACCGGAGGTGGAAGAATGTCGCATAATCTAGAAGGCTCTCCATGGCCTTGAGCTGGTACTGCCGAAGGCACATGGGATCTGGCATCAGCGTCCGGTATTGCCTCGGACCCACCTCCGTTCAGCACCTCGCCCATGGCGGCGACGCCGGCAGCGCTGACAAACGCCGGCCAGAAGTCCTTCCGGACGTGCTTGACGGTGTCCACCCGGATCGCATCGATGCCGACAAAGTCTACCAGCCGGCGGATCCACGAGTGCAGTGCGAGGATGACCTCGCGGTTCTCGGTGTTGAGGTCCGCCATGTGGTCTGTGATCCAGCCTGGGGAGTTGGTGCTTGGGCCAAGGGGTGCGCGACGGCCGCGACAGCTGCGACTGCGACTGCTGCGACAGCTGCGACAACTGCGACAGCTGCGACAACTGCGACAACTGCGACAGCTGCGACAGCTGCGACTGCTGCGACAGCCGCGACGGTCCCGACTCACACTGCTCGGCCTGGACGGGGTCGTCCCAGTCCTGGGGAATGCAGAACGGGTGGAAGTGGTCCTCGTCGGTAAACATGGGCCCATACATGTCGGGGCGGAAGTGGCCCGGGACCGCGCCGACATGGTTTGCCACCTGCCGTCAGCGGGACCCGCTCGCCCCGCGGTACCCACCACGTCGACCATCAAGTACATGCCCCGCGCATGCAGCGCGTTGGACAGGTCCACGAGGTCCTGCGACGTCCCAAAGTGGCTGTTCAGCTCTGCCGCCAGTCAGCAGCCCGGTCGGCCATGCGGCGACGGCGGCCGAGGCGCGCGCGCCGCAACGCGCACCCTCTGCGCCATCGCATACTCACGAGACATGTCCGACGCCCAGTACCCTAGAGTCAGCGCCGCCGCCGTTTCAGGTGCAGACCCACCATGGTAGCTCGACGAGCCTGGGATGCCGGGGATGTTGGCAACGACGGGGCTGATCCAGACTGCGGCGTGAGCTTTGGGCCTCGGGTGTCCTGGCGAGCGCAGCACCCGGCCAGGTCGCGCGACCCGAGCAGCGACGCCACGACCCACCCGTGTCAAAGCCCATGCCCTGGATGTATCCGAGGTGCCGCTCAATGCCCTTCCAGCCGCCGCCGCAGTACACGCGCTGCGCGGGGTCGCACGGCGTGCTCGCGCCGTCTGGCCGCGCGAAGCGGTCCGTCACGACCTGGTAGATGCTGCGCTCGCGGAGCTGCGCGGTCGTGAGGCGCGCGTGCGCGAGCTCGAGGTGGACCAGCAGGGCGAACAGGAGGGCGAGACGCATGAGCGCCGGCAGGAGGGGCGCTCTGCGGTTCATCGTCGTCGTTGTCCTTGTCGTCAGGCCGCGCGACGTGGCGAGCGCGCTGCGGGCAGAAAGCGGCTGCGGCGTAGTCGTCGTCTTCTCGCGACGCCGAGCCCCGTATCGATGGTCGCCGCGGTGTGTCGCTGCTACTCGCTCGGCTGATGGTCCTATGGGGGTCCCCGGCCGCTGCGACGTGTTCCAGACGAGTCCGATAGCGGGGAGCAGCAGGAGATGAGTGACAACAAGTAACAAAGCGACAAGAACTCAAACGTTGTTGTCGTCGGGGCTCGTCCGAGATCCGAACAAGAGCAACGAGGGAGAGGGGTTGTATGACGTAGGGGTTTGAATTACAAAATTTTCCATTACGTAACACGCATATGGTAATGGAGTGATTAGGATCTCGGCGGGGACCATTAGGACCGGCAGCACCCTCTCGGCGTCATCCATGTGCCCGACCTCGCCATCATCTCCTCTCTCCGCACCGGTATTCCATCCCGTCTACCATCAAGTACGCGCTCACGCGCCGCCGGCTCTCATGCGCGCGCCTGGCGGCGGTACGTCCACCGCCCGCCGAGCATGGTCCCCTCGACGACCATGGCACGCAGCTGCGCGGCGTCGCACGCCAGAGGGTCCGCCTGGAGCACGACAAGGTCCGCGGCCTGCCCCTCGACGAGGTGTGTGCGCCCGTTGCACGTGCTGGCGGCATACGCGGCCTCGAGCGGGATGACCTGTTGCCTTTCGAACGCGGCCGCCTCGTCCGCCTCCTCGCCCGGCCCGGAGCGCGTGATCGCGCAGGCCAGCGCGTCCCACGGCTCGAGCGGGGCCACGGGGCAGTCGCTGCCGAGGCGCAGCGGGATGCCCGCGTCGAGCAGCGACTTGAACGCAAACGCGCGGTCCTCGCGGCCGGGCCAGAACGTGCGGCACAGCTCGCGGTCGTCGACGAGGTGGCGCGGCTGGATCGACGCCGTGAGGCCGAGCGCCGCGAAGCGCGGCAGGTCGGACGTGTGCACCAGCTGCGCGTGCTCGATGGTCGAGCCGGGAAGAGGGTGGGCGCCGGCGCGCGCGGCGGCCTCGAGAGCGCCGAGCGCGCTGCGGAGCGCGTCGTCCCCAATCGCGTGGACCGCGAGCCGCAGCCCCTGCTTGGCCGCGCGCTTTGCGAGTTCCTCGACCTCGGCCGCGTCGTGCGTCAGCACGCCCCGGTCGTCTGTGCCCGGGTACGGGTCGCAGCAGAAGGCCGTCTGCGATCCCAGGCTGCCGTCGGTGATGATCTTGACGGGGCCCGCGCGGACGAGGCCGTCCTCGCCCGCCACGGCGCTCCCATCGCGCAGCCCCGCGGCCTCGGCGTCGCCGACGTGCGGCGGGTAAAAGCCGATATGCACGCGCAGCGTGTCAAAGCCCTTGGCGCAGCGGCGCGTCCAGCTGGGGATGTTGTGCGCCATCTCGAGGTCGACCACCTCGGTGACGCCGAGGCTCGCGGCGCGGTCAGCCTGCTCGGCGACCCAGCGGTCGACAATCTCGGGGTCCGCCGC
Source organism: Apiotrichum siamense (assembly GCA_023653615.1). Classification (NCBI taxonomy): domain Eukaryota; kingdom Fungi; phylum Basidiomycota; class Tremellomycetes; order Trichosporonales; family Trichosporonaceae; genus Apiotrichum; species Apiotrichum siamense. The sequence goes on along the minus strand of JALJEG010000061.1, from coordinate 51,340 downwards.
GGCCTGCAGGCGCTGCTGCAGGTCGAACGCGTCCTTTTCGAGCAGCATCCCGCTGTGGCCCTCGAGCTCGGCAATGTCATGGAAGCGCAGCGCCGCAGTGTTGCACATGGCCGAGTGGTAGCCGTTGAAGATGAGCACGAGGGGTGCGGTGGGCGAGAGCGCGTCGAGCGCCGCGCGCGTGAGCAGATGGCCGTCTGTCCACTCGCCGTTGCGCACGTTGATGCCCACCATGCGTCCTCCCTCGTCGTACTTGCCCGACGCCAGGCCGGCGCGCACCGCGTCGAGCAGGGCCGCCGCAGACTTGTGGGCCGCGAGGTCGAGGCGGCGCGCAGCGAGCGAGTTCATTGTAAAGTGGGTGTGCCAGTCGACGAGAGACTGCGGGGGGTGGTCAGCGTCAGAGCGTGTGCGCGTCTTGCGGATGTCGTGTTGGGGCGCGGCGACAATAGCAAGTGTCGGCCGACCCCCGCCGACACCCACTCTACGGAAGCACTCACGGGGCTGACCCACATGCCCTCGAGGTCGATGACCTCGTACCCCTCCTCGACGTCGACGATAGGGTGGGGCGAGGTGGCGACAATGACGCCGCCGGCGATGGCGACCGAGTAGAGGTAGCTGTCCGGCTTGCCGACGAGGCGCGCGTTGATGAGGAGCGTGGCCTGGGACATGGCGGGGTCGGCTGCGGTGTCGGTTGGCGGGCGGAGAGCTGGGAGACAAACAGAGGGGACAGCCCGTGGACAGAGCCGTGGGAAACGGCGCAAGGGATGAGAGCAACAGCAGGAGCGGGATGGCATCGCGTCGCTCGAGGTGGTTGGCCGATGCTGCGGTGGCTTGGAGACGCCGAGATAACCGGCTACATCCGAGGCAATGACGTCTTATTCCGAGATCTCGCGAAGATGAGTTGGTCTGCCACGACGCGTGCATCGTTGGTGGGCGCTCGCAGGCCGGCGACGAGAGAGGTGGCCAAGGCCGTGTTGCTGGTGGCCACTGTGGTGTCGCGAGTGGAGTGCAGTGACCGCTGCGGCTGCCGCTCGCTGACCCAGGTCCTGGCAAGAAAGCTGCTCGTCAAGTCGTATCGCATATGCTATACTACACGGCATGATAGGTCATTCTCGGCACTCGACAGCGCATGACACGCTCGCAAGACGGCCCCAACGTGGGCCACCGGCCACCCCCCCTCCAGATACTCCTCCCTTGCGCTCAGCGGCCTCTGTGCCTTTCATTTCCACTTGCACCTCTACTTGCACGTCCACTTCCACTCCATCCACTCCATCCACTTCATTCCCTTCCACCCTTCCACATCTAACCGCTCGGGGCACGCTACACCGCAACGACCTCCTTCTTCACGGCGTCCTTGTTCTTGTTCCGCCCACGCCCCGCCTCGTGCACGAGCATGTGGCGCTTGAGCTGGTCGGGCCGCGAGAACGCGCGGCCGCAGTCCGGGTGCGCACACACAAACGGGCGCTCGCCCGTGTGCGTGCGCACATGCTTGGTGAGGTTGCTCGCCTCGACGAAGCCCTTGCCGCAGTACGAGCAGATGAACGGCTTGTCGCCATTGTGCGTGCGTTTGTGGATCGTGAGCGAGCTCGAGATGGCAAACGCCTTGCCGCAGCCCGGGAAATCGCAGACGTACGGCTTGTCGTCCGAGTGCCGGCGCAGGTGCGCGGCCAGCGGCGCGGCCTCGGAGAAGCTCTGCCCGCAGACATGGCAGACGAACGGGCGGTGGCCGGTGTGGCTCTGCAGATGGCGCAGCACCTTTTGACGCGAGCGGAAGAGACGGCCGTCGGGCCCGCCGCAGCCGTCCCAGAGGCAGCGGTACTTGTCGCGGCCGCGCCCGACGTGCTCCTCGGAGAGGTGCGCCATGAGGTCGCCGGTGCTCTCAAACGGCTCGGTGTGCGTGCACCCGGGCCAGAGACACGTGAGCGCCCGGTCCGAGGGCAGCGACGACGACGGCGACGACGGCGACAGCGGGAACTTTACGTGGTGGTGGTGGGCCGGCGTGCGGGAGGGGCCGTGGCCGGGCTTGTGAAAGTGGGAGTGCGCATGCGGGTGGGGATGAGCGTGGCTATGTCTCTGCTGCGGGGCTGCCGCCGAGGACACAGAGGCCCGCGTGGACGCCGACGACTCGGGACGCGAGTACGGCTTGGGTCGCGGCGTGTGAGCGTGCGGGTGGGCATGGGCGTGGCCGTGCGGGTGCGTGTGCTCGTGCCCGTCATGTACATGGACGTGGTCATGCGCGACATGGCTCGAGTGGTCGTGCCCGAGGCCGTGGCCATGCGCGTGGTGCGCGTGCGCGTGGTCGTGGGCCATGGCCGGGTGCGCGGGGGGAGCTGCGCCGACCGCGAGGGTGGACGCCGAGGACGCGGCGTTCGCGTCCAGCGTGGTCATCGGGGCAATGCCGAGATGCTCCTCGAGCAGGTGGCGGAGCATCGTCTGCGGGCTGAGCGGCCCCCCGGCGTCCGAGTGGGGGTGCGGGTGCGGGTGAGCATGAGCCAGTGCGTGCGGGTGCGTATGGCTGGCGACGGTCGGAAGTTGGGCCGCGCCGGGCGCGCTGCCAAAGCCGAGGGTGTCGAGACTGAAGCAGTCGTCCCAGAGACACGAGAAGACATCGCCAGTCGGGGCCGAGGCGGCGGCAGGAGGCGCGGACTGGCCCTGCGACGCGGCGGAGGCGGGGGGGGCAGGGGATACGTGCGAGCTTGCGATGAGGCTGTTGTCAAACCCCATAGGCAGGATGGGCGTCTGCGGGGTGGCCACGACCGACGACATGGAATGCGACGCGGGCGTGAGATGGGCCGCCGCTGGCGTCTGGTGGTTGGACACGGCAGCACTCGTGTCATAGGCGGCCGAGCCCAGGTGGTCGGCCGCGATGTGGGCGAGCAGCTGCGGCATCGACTCGAACGTGCGATGGCAGTTTTGCCAGTGGCACACGTTCTGCACGAGCGGCGGCACGACGATGGGCACCGGGGGCGGCGCCGCCATCAGCTGCCCGTTGAACGCAGCGGAGATGAGGTCGAGGTACGGCGGGGTCGGGAGCGGCGCGGCAGCGGCCGTCGTCGGCAGCAGGCCGAGCGTGTCGCTGTGGTCGGTACATGCATTGGCACAGCACTCCAACTGGGGTCGGCGGTCAGCGACTAAGGTTGGCGGATGGGGTGTGAACTCACGTATTCCTCGATGGTGCACCCCTCGAGACACCACTCGGCCTCGCAGGACGGGTCGTCGCAGCACTCGGCCTCGCAGCCGTCGTCGCAGGTCGGGTCGGAGCAGGCTTCGGGGCAGCTCTTTTCTTCGTACGGCGGGTGGTCGCCCTTGCAGTCGGGGGCACAGTGCTCGTCGAGGCAGCAGTACGTTTCAAAGGGGCACGGCGACTCGCACTCTGCAGGGGGCTGCCCGAGAAGGGCGGCCAGCGCTGCTGGCGCCGGGGCTGACGACGCCGACGTGCTGCTGCCGCTCGCGGCGGTGGAGATGGACGGGAGGCTGCTCGACGACGAGGTGCTGCCGTTTGTCATCGTCCGGGCCACGGCCGCAGCTGTCACGGCTGCGGGATCCGCCATGACAATGTCGGGGTCGCCGACGGGCGGGGTCCACCTCGACGACGAGCCGTGGTCGCTGTCGCAGCACACGAGCGTGTGCGAGTGCGCGCGCGGCGGGGACGGGGGCGCGTTGACTGCGGTTCCAGCCATGGCGACAGCGGTGGTTGAGTTGCAGTCGGAAAAAAAAGAAAAAAATACTAAAAAAACTTGACAGGCGGCACGAGACGCCTGTGACCTGCGGGGTCGCTGTCGGGCTCCGAGTGCTAGGCGCCGCTATCGGGCCTCGGGAACCGGGGGGGGGGGGTGGGGGGTTTGGCCGTGAGGGACGAGCCGTAGTTGACGCACGGGACGTCCGCGGGGGTGAAGGACGATGGCTCCTGTCGGCAAGCGTCGGAGTCTCGGACGGCCGGGGCGTTCGCAGAGTCGGCGAGGCGGAAAGAGGAGGAGGATAGAGGAGCTCGACGAGACGGGCTGCGACAGAAGACAAGAGGATCACGCGAACGGCCATGATATCGATAAGAGGACCTGTGCGGTCAGACTGGTGGGTGGCGGAACGATTACGTAATGTCTGGTCCGCGCCGCACTAGCCAGCTAGTGTCCCCCCCGGTGCACATGCCGGCCTGCCAAGCCTCTGGCCAGCTGCAGAGCACGCTGGGCGCGGCGGGGAGCTCGCAGTCGAGCCGCCGAGGACGTGCGCGCCGGGCGTTGCTCGCGATGGATCGTGAGGCCGCTGTCATCTCTGGCCACTGGGGATCGCGATATCGGTCAGTATCGGTCAGTTCCCGAGGGATTTATTTCCGGATATCCAGAACCCCCCAGGATGCCGGCGGAATTGACCGGCGTCCCGCCCGCGCCATCCTGCCTCCCCCCGTCCCACCACGCAGCAGTGTTCTACAGCAGAGCATGCATGCGAGACCAGCCGGGCACATCTTGGGATGCGTTGGGGGCCGTGGAAGGCCCCGCAGGGACGCGTACGAGCGCACCTGGCAGGCCAGCCGGCCCACGGACCGGTGTTCCGATAACCGCCCTTTACCGGCCCGGGCCTCCACACATAAAGGTCGCGCGTCTCCGTCGCTGTCTCCGTCGCTGTCTCCCCTCGCCGTAGTCCCTCCTGCCCAACGACCCACACCCGCCCCTCCTCACACAATGTCTGCAGGCACCCCCACCACCCCAAAGGTCGTCCTCATCACCGGCGCGTCTGGCGGCATCGGCCGCGCCTGCGCGGTGGCCCTCTCCGAGGCGTACCCGTCGGCGGCCGAGCCGGGGCGCGAGCTCGTCCTCGTGCTCTCCGGGCGGCGGCAGGCCGAGCTCGAGGCGACCGCCGCGGCGTGCAAGGCGGGCACGGTGGTGGAGATCTGTGCCGGGGATGTGAGCTCGGAGGCGGATGTGGAGCGCATGTTTGAGGTCGTGCGGAGCAAGTACGGACGCTTGGATGTCTTGTTCAATGTGGGTGGGCCGGGTGGGTGCCCTGGGGCAGCGCACGCCGCCGCAGGGACGCCCGCAGTGAAGACTCGCTGACTTCCAGAACGCGGGGATCAACACGCTCAATAACGTCCCGATCGAGGAGGCAGAGATTGCAAAGTTCCGGCAGGTGATGGAGGTCAATGTCATTGCGGCTGTGATTGTGAGTGTCTGGCGACGCGCCGGCTCTCGCCCACCGGGCTCTCGCCACCGGGCTCTCGCCGCCCGGCTCTCTCCCTCTACGCTGACCGCAAGTGCACCGCAGCAGCAGTCCGCCTCATGAAGTCCCAGTCGCCTCGCGGCGGCCGCATCATCAACAACGGCAGCATCTCGTCCACCGCGCCGCGCCCGAACTCAGCAGCCTACACCGTCTCAAAGCACGCGATCCTGGGCCTGACGCGCAGCACGTCGCTCGACGGCCGCAAGTGGGGCATCACCTGCACGCAGCTCGACGTCGGCAACGCGGCCACGGACATGGGCAGCCACGCGGCGGCGGGACCCGGGTGCGCGCAGGCGGACGGCAGCGTGCGGCCCGAGCCGATGATGGGGGTCGAGAACGTGGCCAAGACGGTCGTGTTTGTGGCTGGGCTGCCGGCCGAGGCGGACGTGCTGCGGCTGGAGATTATGTGAGTTGGCGGAGCAGGGACGAGGGTTAGGCGGACGCGGGTGTGTGCTGACTGGCAGTGCGTCGGGGATGCCGTTCGTGGGGCGGGGCTAGGGAGTACCTGATGGATGTGGTGTTGACTGGCGGCGTATTGTACCTCCGAGTCGTCAGTGTACGGTAGTCCTGGCCTGGCGCCTGTCGTGGACTGGGACCGCGGTGAGCTCCTGCGGTGCCGCGGGAGCGGGGTCATTGAACGTCATGACAGTGGGGTGTCCTGTGAGGCTCAGCTGGGTGCTGGTGGTAAAGGAGGCTCGTGTCGTGTTCGTTTGCAGAGCGCCTTGTTGCGCGTCAGTCGCGCTGTGCGTGCAGTGCACGCGGGTGCGCGCCAGTACAGGCAAGTGCACGTAAAGAGCGGCGACACCACCCTGCAGTCCGAGCAGGACGAGCTGGTCGACCATGTCCTGGGCAGCTCCCTGTGGGCCGCAAATGCTCCTTGTACGCTCAGGTGCTTGAGCCCTGCTTGAGACCCTCAGCGCTTGCACCCCAGTCTCGACACCCTCAGTGCTCCTTGACGCCCTCAGCTGCTCCTTGAGACGTCAGGTGGGGCTCAGCTCAAGAGTCCGTCATCTGTCCGGGATAAAGCCAGCGTAGCGGTTCAGTCCACTCGATCGATCGGGAGAGGTCAGAGGGTCAGGCTGTACATTATCTCGTGGCCTCTTCCGATTGCTGGTGATGTCAGGCAGCTGCGAGCTGTGGGCGTGCTGTCGCGTCGCCGATGCGAGCTGGAGCCAAGAGGACCGACCCCGGCAGGAGCGAGCTGCCTCCAGGCCGGCCACTGCCCGCCAGGTCGGCCGTCCACAGCACGCGCGAGATGCTCGCGACTCGGAGGGCATGCACAGCACCGAATACGAGTGGGCGGCGTCCCCGGCGTCGTGGACGCCGTTGGCAGAGCGCGCTCGAGTCGCGTCCTGCTGAAAGAGTCAAGTCGCCGTCGCGAGGCAGGTGCAACGCAGATCAACAACAAACATGTGCAATCGACATCTCCATGTTGCCACCAAACAACCTCCCACGCGCAACCACATCGCACCTCCCTGTACTGACCCCGCTGCAGCCTGTCCCACTAACCTGTCCCAATAACCTGTCCCCGTTCCCAGCGGACGGCGCGCACTGGGATGCTGACGCAGGTACAGGCCCGGCCACGAGCCCCTCGCAAGGACAAGGCCGCTCGGGCACGATCCCGGCGCGGGTGGCAGCTAGTCGCAATGTCAAACGGCGGTGACGACGTCAGACTCGACTACGCTGAAACAGGGTAGCTGGTCGTCGCGCATGGGCCGGGCAGAGCAGCGCGGACGGGGGCCGCTGGCCCGGATATACCAGCGCGGGTGCCGTGCAGATGCGCAGCGATGGCGAGCGACGACGACATTGGCGTGCGATCCGGGCAGCCCCCGCGAGTGATCTCGCGCCGTCTCGAGTGTCTCGAGTCGTCTCGAGTCATCCCGCGAGCAGCCGCGATGACTGACAGGCGTGCGACGACTGGCTGGGGCCGTGGACGAAGGCCTGACAGGCTTGGACGAGGGCCTGGCGGGCTGCAGCCCCGGCTGGCAGCCTGCAGCGCGAGATGGCGCAAGCGCAGCGCAACCCACCCCACCGACGCACCGCGGCAGGCCACCCACCTCCCACCAGGGCAGCCAAACCCAAACCTCCGGGCAGAGCCTAATGGCCGGCCGCTCACACCTCACAATAGCGCGACCCTTGCTGCGTACGCGTACGGCATCGCCTGCACCCCAGAAACAACCCGCCGCCGGCAGCCATCGCGTTGCGATGGGGAGGCGGCGGCGGGTGCCTCCCTGCCGTTTCGCCGCTGCCCGCGGGCTGGCTAACGTCACCGGTCGCCGGTATCGCTCGCAGCAGCCTCCTTTCTACCCCCAAAGACCCACGGCGGCCGCCAGTACGACGCCTGCTGGCCCTAGGGGCTAGGGCTCGGTATGCTTGTCGGCCAACACCCCGGAGGCCAGCCCCACAGCCGCCCGCAGCACCGCTGGCGAGCCCCCGCAGCCCGTGGACCCCGCGCAGCTCCGGCTGGGGGCGCGGGACGGCCCCCACGCACACCTTGATCTTAAACCCCCGGCCTCGAGCGCGTGGCCCCTGCAGACCAGCGGCCCAGGCAGCTACGAGCCGCCAGCGGCTAGGCGCACGCCGCCGCTTCGCTCCGCTGGAGCTAGGCCCACGCCGCCGCTAGGCGCACGCCAGCCGCTCGCAATCTCACGTCACCACGCGCGTATCCGGTCTCGGTCTGTTCCCAGACATCCGCAGCAGCTTGGCGCCTACGCAATCAGTCGTAGCGACCCGTAATGGCAAGCTGCGACTAGCAGGCTCGCTCCAACGATGCCCAGGAAAGGTAACAAACGCAACGCAGGGGCGGAGCAGCAGGCGTGAACGGGTAAAAAAAAAAGAGAAAAAAAAAGAAAAAAAAAAAACCGTCAACAGGCAAAAAACGCAACAGGCAAAAAGCCCAACACAAGGCGTGAACAGCACGCAAAGCAACACCGGAAGGCGTCATGCCGCCATGCCCAAGCCCGACTGCAGCTGTTGGCCCAGCAGCATGCTCGTATCGTGCTCGTATCGTGCCCGGCTCGTGCCCTACGTGCCCGTAACACGCACGTATCCCGTCTGCCCCTCCAGAGCCCACGCGTGGGCCCGCCCCGCGCAGCCGCCGGCATCCCTCAACAAAAACGAGTAGTCCATTGTGGCAGTCGTTGCTGCGCAGCAACGAGGAACGGCCAGCGGCATCACCGTCACCGTTCGCTGTCCTCGTTTCCGGCCCCACCGCCGCGGCCAGCCCCTGCGGGTCGCCTGTCCGCAGCGCAGCTGCGCTCGGCCGCCTCGCCGGACCGCACGCGCGGCGCGGCCCACCCCGTTTTCTCAGGCCCCGAGCCCCGTTCCCAGCCCCGCTCTCGTGGCACCAACGAGCCGTCGACGTCGTATATAAGGACCCACGTCCCCGAGCGACTTGTCCCACAACCCATCATCTCACACTCCACACTCACCATGAAGTCTGCCGTCGTTCTCCTTACCCGTGCGTACTTGCCGCCGCCAGGCCGTGTGGTGCTGGGCGCGGCACCGCCGTGGGGTGCTCGTGCGAGTCCCCCGGCGGCCAGCCACAGACCTGCCCCACCCCCCCGCCCCAACAGGCGCTAACCCACCCAGTCGCCGCTGGCGCCTACGCCCAGGCCAGCGCTGCCACTTCCGCTGCCGAGGCCGCCTCCTCGGCCATCGCCTCCGCCATTGGAGAGGCCACCTCCGCTGCCGCTTCCGTCGCGGGAGATGCCACCTCCGCTGCCGAGTCGGCCGCGTCCGACGTCACCGGCGGCAGCGCCAGCGACTCTGCGTCGGCCGTCTCCGCTACGGACTCTACCTCTGCCGGCGGCGAGTCGGGTGCCTCGGGCGCCAGCCCCACCCCCACCTCTACTGCCTCAGGCACTGAGCAGTCGGGCGGCAACGTCCCCGCCAGCGGCAGCGCGGCGTCGGTCGCCTCGTCGGCGGCCTCGGCAGCGGCCTCGGCAGCTTCTGCCGCTTCTGGGTCGGCCGCTTCCGTCGCTGCTAGTGCTGTGAGTGTGCGCGACTGGACATGTACATTTGACAACCATCACTGACCCCGCAGTCGTCTGCCGCCTCGTCTGCTGCCGCCGCATCCTCATCGGCGAGCGGTGGTGCCGGGCAGCTCGGCGTCCCCGCCGCCGGCGTTGCCGCCGCCGTCATGGCCGCCGTCATGGCCCTCTAGAGCGCGTGCCACATGTCTGTTCCTTCTTTCTACGCGTTACGCGCCTATTCCCTTCGCCCCCGTTGTCATCGAGCCCCCCTCCATCGTTCTCTATAGTTGAGATGAGATGTGATTAATCTAGAGGTGTTACTAGTGTGGTGGTCGGCGATGCCGAGTTGCGTGTGCGTGAAGATGCCAACGCGCGTCCTGGGGACGAGTTTGCAGGCCCGGCGCGTGGCGCGACGCTACCTCCCGTTCTTCCATCTTGTCACCCCACTCTCGTGTGCAGGCTTCCGTCAGGTGTCGGCCGGCTTGCACCAGATGTCGGCGGGCTTCCATTAGACGTCGGCCTGCTCCCGAGGCCCGATTCCAGCCAGACCGCGCGTGTCGCTAAGCATGACGCTGGTCCTGACGCGGACTCGTTGGCGACTCCACCACGGACACCCGCCGACACCGTCGCTAACACAACCGCTGACACACCCGCTGACACCTCCCTACAGCGCTGACACACCCGCTGACACACCCGCTCGCTCCTGCTCGCCAGTGGAGCGCGTTCCGACCAGCCGCAACCGCAACGGGGACTCCACAGCACTCGGCGTCGACGCAGGCCATGATGACATGCGCAGCAGCCGGACAAGCGCGGCCGCTGGGGCCGTAGGCGCCGCAGCCGCTCGCCGCGTGGCCCGAGATGCGGATGCGAAGAGCGGGTCGAGGCCGGGGGGCATCGAAGCCCCTCAGCGCTGCCGGGGGTTGTGGCTAGCATGATGGCGGCATCCTCTGCCCAGTGCCCGGCGTGCGGCGCTCCACGGCCGATCTCGCCGCCGCGATCGCGGAGGGTCACCGTGCCGTCGCCGGCCCTGCCGTCGTCGACGGCCCCGTGTTCGTCTCCCGCTCCGCGGTCGTCGTTCCGCGGTCGTCGCCGGCCCCGCGGCCTGGATCCAGACCGCGCGTCCAGCACCTGGGCAGCTCCGCAGACTGCGAGAGCACCGCGTAAGGCGGACATCAACACAACGTCCTCGCCCCACCGCTGCGTGTCCCGGCTCCCGCCCGCGATGCAGCCCTCCCGAGAGCCTCAACCGCCTCCTCCGTAGTCCCCCATCTGTCCCAGAGTCCCCGCCGCGTCAGTGGCATGTGGGACGGCGGATGTGCCGAGGAATCGTGACGTTGGACCGATCGCGACAGTTGGCACCATGTGGTCCCCGGCGGGCATGACGCGCGTGGTGCTCAGTGACGCGCGTTCTCAGTGACGCGCAGTGATGCAGTGCGCGCAGCGCTGCAGTGACGCGCACCCCGGTCCTCCCCGTCTGTGGAGCTTGTCTGGAGCGCTCGACGCGATGCCGGCGCGAGGTAGGCGGCACCCAGCAGCCCAGCCCGCTGGGACGTGCGGTGCCACAGACATCCGCCTCCGCCACATCGTCGACCACCGGCCATCGACGTCCCGGTTGGCGTCTTGCTTCGGCACTGGCCGCGGCCGCGGCCGCGGCGCAGCGGGGTCTCGCGCGGAACGACCTCGTTCGCGTCCCCCCGCGTCCCTCTGCCCATGCGACTCGTCGACGATAGCCAAGCAAGCGCTGGCGAGCGCTGGCGGCTCGAGCCGCTCCATTACCTCGACCTAAGTCGTGCCACTCCTCAGCCGAGGCCGTTGCAGAACATCCATCAATGCAATGATACAACGTCTATCATCCCGGGGTAACCGCGCTCCTAAGGGTAACCGGAGCCGCCTGCCATTTCTGATCCGTTCCGCCTCGCCCCGCCTCTGCCGCTCCGCCGCTGCCGCCGCCGCCGGCGTGAGTCTAGCGAGTCTACAATGTCTGCGGCGCAGCCGCCGCTGCGCCGCATCCGGCTGGGTGTGCCACACGGCAGCACCCACCCGTGTTCGCCGTCGCCGGCGATTACCACAGCTTGTCCATCGCCTGGATGGCGAGCTCGACGCCGACAAAGGTGGCGGCGTTAGCAGGGAACGCACGGCCCATGGCGGGGCCAAAGCCCTTGAAGAGGGCTCCGACGCCGTCCTGCGCGATGAGCTTGCGGGTGCAGTCGACAAAGCCCGAGTACGTGCCGGCGGGGGCCGACTGGAGACGCGACTTGATCACGTCGGGAGGGATCGCGAGGGTCCACATGGCGACACCGGCCATGCCACCGGCGAAGGAGACGGCGGGGAGCGAGAGGCCGGGGGCCTGCAGCTCGCCAGTCACCGGGTCGACGGTCGGCTGCGGGGTGAGCTTCTTCTTGATCACCTCGTAGGTCGCAAAGTACGCGGCCGAGCCGGGGCCGTCGCGGGCGAGGGTCGCGCCGGTGCCGCGGAAGATCGACTTGACACCACCCTCGGCGTAGAGCTTGCGGACGACGTCGACGGGGCCAGTGTACGCGGGCTTGCCACCCTGGCCCTGGACCTGCAGGAGGACCTTGACGCGCTCGGCGGGGGCGGCGACAAGCGTGGCGGGGATGGCCGAGAAGGCGCCAGCGAGGGCGACGTCGAGCGGCGTAAGCTCCTCGCCGTTCGTCTTGCCGACAGCCTGGCGCACGAGGCGCTTTCCGACGTCGTAGGCCTGCGGTGTCAGTGTTCTGGTCCACGCTGCAAGCGTGTAGAGGTCGAGCCGGCGAGAGCGCGGCGACACGCCGGTGGGACCGCTCGGAGCGCCCGGAGGTGCCCGTTAAAAGTAGACGAAACAGCCGGTCCGTGCAATCGACGCCGGGCGGAGTGATACACGGTATCCTTCCGAGCCCCGTCCGCCGGGCCCCCCGTGCTCCGTGCACCACAGGCGCTCGAGCTCGCCTCCGACGTCCCTACGAGCCGCCGGGCGGCCCGGCGGGGAGACTCACCCAGAAGGAGATTGCGAAAATGGGCGTCACACCGGCCAGAGGCGGGGTAATGCCACGGTACATGCTGCCGACGTGAGCGTCCAGAGTCTCCGGTGGGGTCTATACCCATGTCCCCGCGCGTCGCCGCCCGGCAGTGCCCGGCAGCGCCCTGTACCGCCGCACTCACCCCTTGATGCCGTCGCGGGCAATGGTCTTCTTGACGACATCGATGGCACCCGTATACGTGCCCGGAGGCGCGGTCTGGAGACGCGTCTTGGTGAGGTCAAAGGGGTGGCCGACGAGGACGGCGCAGACACCGCCAAAGCCGCCAGAGATGAACGACTTGACCTGGGACGGGCCGGCAGGCTTTTGCGACTCGCCGTTGACGGCGACAATGTCCGAAGCGATTCCCTCGTCTGACATGCTGGGCGGAATGGTGGGTGGGGCGGGCGAGGGGGTGGCGGGAGGCGTTGTCGTCGGCGTCGTCGCGGACACGGCAGGGCTTTTGTGCTTGGGCAAGGCGATGGAGAAAGAAGAGGATGCAAGAACGGGAGGGCACGTCGGACGCGGTCGTCGGATAACGTCGTCGTCGAGCGAATGGCAGCGAGCCGAACACCCGATCGGCCATTGGCTGCCGGAAAGCCGAAATTTGCTCCCGCCCTCCACCCCGGGTATGTGGGCGTGGTTTTACCCGAGGGGCGCCTTTTATGTAACATCCACGTGGAAGCATGGGGAGCGTTACATAATGTTCCTAATCACGTAATGATAATAATTACATAATGTCACTCATTACATAACCCCGCCCCACCTGACGCAATCGGATACGGCCTTGCCGCGATCATGAACGTCTCTTTCCCATGTCTTGATGTCTCTGTCCACGACTTGCCCGCAATGAACATCGACACGGCGCTCCCGCCGCCACGGACACACGCGCCCTCCACCGTCATGTCGCCAGAGGCCGCAGGGCCGCCGCCGTCGTACGCAGCAGCAGCCGCGGCGGCGCCGAAGCCCAAGCCCTACCGCGTGAGCTACGGCGCGACGACAGAGGTGCCCGCCGTGCAGATCGCAAGCCCGACGTCGGCGGACCGCCTGGACCTCGAGAATGGCGACGACAGGGACCAGTTTGCGTATGGCGAGTTCCCGTGCGAGGAGGGCTGCGACGACGGCGAAGACGACTTTATGGACGACATGGTCGATGAGGCACTGCAGAATGGTGAGTGACCGCGAGGCGTCCGGAGTGGCACGGCTGCGCGGGTCCCCGATGTGGCCCTGGGCGCGTGTTCCTCAGTCACTCACGCTGCACAGTGTCCTGGGTGTGGATGTCGCGCGTGTACCTGCTCGTGCCCGTGCTCACCGCGCTCTTCTTCCTGGGTCTCGTCGCGCTTGTTACCTGGGGATGGTGAGTCGCTGCGCGATGCGCGTTTCGGGGAGCGCATGTCTGCGCTGCTGCGCGGATAGTCTCGCCATAGTCGCCAATGTGGATCTCGATTCCCACATGCTCTCGATCCCAAGGCCGTACCCCCACCATGTCCGAGCTCCACTGACCGGCCAGGCCGCCAAACCAGCAGGAGCGCGACGAGGGGCAAGAGTACCCGCACCCGTTCTTCTGGAAGGCGTTCCTCATCGGCATCTTTGCGTCCTTTACCGTGCAGTCGCTCCGGGTGCCGACCTTTGTCGCCACCTCGTGGCTCCCGCTCTCGAGCGAGTGGACCGTTGTCGTCTCGACGGTGCTCCACGCGGTCGGGCACGAGGCGATCCGTCTCGTGTCCGTCCCCTTGATGATCCCGTCCCCGACGTCGGGCTTCCACAGCAGCTACTGGCTCGGCCTCGGGTGGGGCCTCGCCGAGGCGGCCTGGGGCATTGTTCAGGGCTGGGAGCAGCTCGCTCTGTACGAGGACGTGCTCAAGGGCGGCCCGGGCGTGCTTGCGCCTCTCTCGGGGTGGAGCGACGGCGGCGAGAGCGGCCTCAGCACCGTCCCCGAGGAGAGCATGCTGCTGCGCAACGGCGACGCCGAGTGCGACGAGGACGACGAGGAAGAGGCGCGCCTCGAGGACGAGGACGAGCTGTCGCGCCGAGTTGAGGTGCTCGAGCGCATGCGTGCGAGGCATGGTGAGTGGTGGCGGCGCCAGCGGTCGCGGCGGGCGTGCTGACATGTCCAGAACTCGAGGAGGTCATGGGCCTGCCGTTCCCTGTGAGTTTTGCGCCGCGCCGCGCAAGGTGAAGATGCATCTCACTGACCGCAGCTCATCCCGTTCCCGCTGCACGTGCTCTGGCGCATCGACACGCTGCTGCTCAACCTCGGTCTGACCCTCATCCTCTCGGCCTTTTGGCTCGACCCCGAGCCGCTGTACAGGTCTCCCACACCCGCCCCGTCCGTCCGCGGCGGGGCCAGCGAGTGGCCGCCGTCGGCGCCCAAGACGACGCCGAGCGCGTATCTCCCGCTGGCGTGGACGCTCGTCGCGTTCCTGCACGTTGTGCTCGCGCTCGTGTGGAAGGTCGTCGGGCGGGTCGGCGTGGGCGCTGTCACCTGGGGTGTGAGTGGTGCCGACACCGGCTGGACTCTCCGCCGCCGATGCTGACGCTGCAGGGCCTGATTGTCGCGCTGGGGAGTGTGTTCGCCGGCCTCGGAGCGTGGGGCGGCGTGGTGTAGGTGGCGCCGGGATCCGGTCTCCGTCGTTCGTGTCTCCGTTCGTGTCTCTCTCAGTGGTTTTTGTCTCGTTTGCTCCGTGTCGCGTGTATCCTCTGTAGACTGATCGTGGATAGATGCAGCTGTGCGTGCGTCATGCGCGTCGAGGGCTGCGCCGTGCATGCAGCTCGCGGCGCAGCGCAGCACGTCTCGTCGCGGAGCGCGTCCCACCGCCGTGGGTCACTCGTGGGGGCTTCGTCCCCAAGTGCCACACTCGGATGCCACCGCACCAAAATAAAGTCCGTCGCACCCGAGTTGCTTTTTTCCACCCCGGCACCATCTCGACGTCGCCCTCGCATCCTTGCTCCTCCCATCTCTTCCCAGCACCGTCCCCATGTCTCTCTCCCCGTTGGCGCCCCTCGCGCGCGCAACCCTCGCCTCCTCCTCGCGCGTCGGCCTCGACTTTGGGCCGCGCGCGGGCGCCGCGCTCGGCCGTCGGCAGCAGCCGTTCTCGTCGACGCCCGTCGCGGCGCGCAAGGACGTCAAGCGTCGGGGCGAGCGGCACGCGGCCCTCACCGTCTCCAACGACGGCGCCAACCCCATGACGTCGCTGGCCGCGTTCGAGGGCGACCTCCCCGCGGTGCGCTGGCAGCCGCTGTCGCCCGACCTGTATGCCAACAAGGCCGGCCGCGCAACGCAGGCCCCGACCCACTGCCTCTCGGTGCACACGTCGCGCAACAATGTCATCCTCACCTTCTCGGACCGTCTCGGTCCGCTCTTCCCCTCGATCTCTGGCGGGACGGGCCGCACGTTCCGCGGCGCGAACCGCAGCACGTTCGAGGCGGCCCACCAGGCGACGCTCAAGACGATGGCGCGCATCCTCCCGCTGGCGCGCGCCGCGGCTGCGCAGGGCAACCGCATGACCGTCAACCTTGCGTACAAGGGTCTGCTCACAATGTCCGGGCGCGACGCGGTGCACTCGGCGATTGCAAGCCCCGAGGGCGAGGAGCTGCGCGGGCTGATTGTGCGCGTCGAGGACCGCACCCCGATCAAGATTGGCGGCACGCGTGCGCGGAACCCGCGTCGCCTGTAGTTGTAGAATAGGTGAGTGTGGGGGGGGGGGGGGTGGTCCGGGGCGGGAGCGAGGCGGTGGGTCTACCGAGAGCGATGCTGACCCCCAGGTTGTGCACAATGCAGCATTTTCATCAGAGGCGACGACGCTGCGGTGTTCCGGTGTTCTGGTGCTCCGGTGCTCCGGGCGACGACCACATTGCTACTGACTCGAGCGCCGCTGGCGGCCTCGTCCCCGTCCCGTCCCCTCCCTCCCCCCTCTCCCCTCCCCACTCCCCCTGCGTCTCGTCGCTCCCGGCACTTTCGAAGCCCCTCTGTCTGCTTCCACCAGGCTGGGGGGTCAAAAAGTTGCCAACAGCAAGCCCGCCCGCGTCCCCGTCCAAAGATGGCGGGGCCGGGTCCGCTTTTTATTCCTTGCCTGCGCATTTGCTTCTACTGCAGTCAAGTTATGCTTAGTGGAGACATGTTTTCTGTAGCTCGGGTGTCGTGGATGTATTGTGTCGTGCAGCGATGGTCGTGGGGTCTCGGCATGGTCTGGTGTGTGGGCAAGCACCTGCGGATGTCGTCTCGGCTCTAGTCGCCCTCGCTCAGATGCTGCTCGTCGGGTTAGGTACCTGCTCGTCGCCGCCGTCGCGGTCGCGGTCGCTGCCGCCGTCGCTGCCGCCGTCGCCGTCGCCGCTACTCCTGCCACACTCTGCGATTACATAATCTCCCCGCCCTAATCCAATTAGGATCCCCCCAATAGCGGGACCAAACGCCCTAATCCCCCCCAGTGCCACACTGCCGCAACCCCGGTGAATCGCCGTGCCTCCCATTCGCTCCTCGTCCTCGCGCCGTCGCCGAGCTCGCCATCGTCAACATCCTGCTCCCCATCCTCCGTCCCCACCCCCCCATCGCCCGCCATGTCCCTCCGCCCCGCGCTCCGCCCCGCTTCCGCCGCCCTCCGCGCGCGCGCCGCGCCCGTCCGCGCGCTCTCGTCCTCGGCGCCCCGCCGCGGCGCACACGGCGACGACCACGGCCACGGGTCCTCGAGCGAGGCCGACACCCACGAGTGTGCGTCGCGCGCGCCGGCGCGTTTAGCAGGATGGAGGTGGAGGGCGAGAAGGGAGGAGAGACTTTGGGGATTGCAGCCGCGGCATGGCGGATGCTCGTTGGCGGGGCACCCCGCGCGCAGTGGACTGGGCTAGCCCCCGGACGCCGAAGCCAGCTTTGCTGGTACCCCGCCGCCTGCGAAAGCAGCGAGGAACCGGGTACTCCACTGGTTCATTTCCCATGCGACTGGGTGTCCTGACGGCGAGGACAAGACACGGCTTCGCGACATGTCGCCATTGGTTGTTGCCCCTCGGGACTCGCCCTTGCCGCTGTCCCTCCTCATCCCGTCCCTCCTCCCCGCTCCATCTCCGCCGCAGCCCACCCCCAGCCCCCAAACTAACCCCCGCAGCCTTCTTCAACTCGACGTGGCGCAACACGTTCATCGTCCTCGCCGCCGGCGCTCTCATCTTCCCGTACCTCCCGACGCCCGTGCAGGGCTCGGCCTCGCCGACGCTCTCCAACGACGCCCTCGTCGCCGAGTCCAAAGACGACAAGACGCCGTGGCTCACCCGCGTGATTGCCGCTAGCATGGCCGGCGAGGCCGACACGTGGGCGGCCCGCAACGCCAAGCACCTCGAGCTCGCCTCGGAGGTTGCCGACACCAAGCTGCTGTTCCAGGAGGCCGAGCGGCCCAAGGTCTGGCGCCTGCGTTTCCCTCAGTGAGTGTTGTAGGGGCGGGTGGATCGCGAGGGGGCGTTTCGGGAGCTCGCGCGAGTCTGAGTCTGCAGAGCTGCTTTGTCTGCAGAGGATGCCTGTCTGCAGAGGCAGTTCTCTCTGCAGAGGCAGTTCTCTCTGCAGAGGCAGTTCTCTCTGCAGAGGCAGTTCTCTCTGCAGAGGCAGTTCTCTCTGCAGAGGCAGTTCTCTCTGCAGAGGCAGTTCTCTCTGCAGAGGCTTGTCACCTCGCAGTGCAGCTCGCCGGCTATCCCAGGCAGACATGACGCACCATTCGTCCCCCTGTCCCCCGCGCCTGTCCTCCCCAACAATCGCCTCGCGATACTCACACTGCAGGAACTTTGAGAATGCGTCGCCCCACATGATCGGCGTCGGCTCGCAGGTCGACCTCTCGGATCTCAAGGTCAAGACCGACAGCGACAACAAACCTGCCCCTTAGGACAGGGCATAGGAGCACACGATACAACAAACCACCACGACAGTGGCCCCCGGCCGCACAGCAAAGACATAAATAGACGCGGGGATGCACAGACGTGCACCTGAGCCTGGCCCGGAGGCAAGAGGGCTGTGGTGTGGGAGTGGATGGGAGCGGGTGGTTGTACGAGGGCGGGAGCGTGCTAGAGGGCGGTGGGAACGGTGATACTAATCCGGTTCATCTGGACTACTGACCATCTGCGCTGTTGTGCCGCCAGGAGGTCGTCGAGGGCGGAGCGTGCGGCTGCTAACATTGCGCCTGGGCAGCTCGGCCCTCGGAACATGGAGTGATAACAGCAAGCTCGATAACAGCAAGCTCGGGGTGGGAGGCTTCCGGTGTGCTTTGGGATTGTGCTATGGCCGCGGCACTCTGTGGCCATGCCGCTCCAGAGTCCGCCGCGAGCGGCCTTATGCGGTGGCAGAAACAACGGCTGTCGTGAACAGCCTCGCCGCTGAGGCCTAGTCTGCCTGCCGGGGCAGCAGGACGAGGCTGGGAGGCGGCGGACGGACGGGCTACAGCGCGACGCGGTCCGCTGAGATACACTCGACGGACAATATATGGCGACTGGGTTTCTCGCAAGCGAAGCTGTTGGTTGTATGGGTGGAGCTAACTTGCGCGTCCAGGTTGGTTGCTACCTTGCACTCGCCTCTCAACGGTCACTCGCCAGCCCGAGTTTGTGCGCGCTACATGGGCATGAGCATGGACCGCCATCCATCATGCGCTGGAGCAACGGCAGCGTTTATCCCCAGCTCGCCATCACAGTGAAGGCGAGCAGGTGTTGCTCCTGTTGGTCTCTCGACATCCTGCTGCGCCTACCCGCCTTCCGGCTTTCAAAGGCCGCAGGCAAGAAGGACAGCCAAGCTCAAGCACGGCGTGTGCTCTTCAAGCAACCGTCGAGGAGGAGAACGAGTTGAACATTATCTGCTCGGCTCCGGCTTCGCCTCCCTCGTAGGGCTGGCGGGCATCCAGAATTATCGGAAGAGTACTACCGCCGTTGTCCAGTGTGCGCGCTCTCAACGTTCGCCCCAGAAACGAGGGTGTATTGGCAACTGCCTCCTGGGTGGAAGCCATGCCCAGCAAGGACACACCAGATGGCGACGTTGCTATATTTGAGACAGGGATACAAGTGGGCCCCCTCTGCACCCAACTGACTCTTGGGAGGCACGGAACGCGCTGCTCTGCTTCCTGCTGCGAGGGAGGCTTGTGTTCTGACGCCGACGAGGAATAACCGTGTTCATAGCCAGTAGCTAGTCGCCCGTCGCGCTCGTCGTGGCGACGCGACGCGTGGAGCGTCAGTGTCGACCCGGCCTTGGCTGGAGTAGGATGCGGCGCGGTGACCGCAGCGCGCAACGCGCCTTCGTGAGATGGTCTGCAGCGATACATGTCTACGCGCATGGCGCTTTTGCTTCTATCTATGGAGCATCGCTCCAGGCAGCAAGCGGTCGCCACGCCAGATAGGAATCTGGCCCGTCCTCCGACTGCTGTCCGCCGTCTACTGCCGGCCGTCCCTCCAGCCCTCGCGCGCTGCGCCTGCGGCCTTTGCGCTAGAGCAGCTGGAAGGGGTAGCCGCCATTCTTCATGCGGAAGATGCGGATAATGATGGAGAAAACAGCGACGAGCATGCCGACCCACAGGAGCGCGCCGAGGCGCTGCTTGAGCGGTGACGACTGTGCCGGGATGAAGACGGAGAGCACGACGACGCACAGCGCGCAGGTGCCATCTGGGCGGGAGGTCAGCAAGGTGTTGTGGAAGCGGAGTCCGGGGAGGCCGTCCCGTCGGCCGGACTGCCGTCTGCGACCTCGGCAGAGCGGCTTGCACCAGCGCCACTTACAAAGAGCCGCCATGATCTGTCCCTCGAGGCCGAGCTGGTTCGAGTAGCCGCCGGCGAGCCAGGTGACTTGCCCGCCTTGCGTCACCTGGACGTACGGCGCATTCTTGATCTTGACCCACATGTGGCCGGTCGTGAACACGAGGATGAACACGGTGCACCCGACGCCCCAGACGATGCGGGACGTGACGACGGGGACGAGGATGCTGCGCAGCTGCCACACCGTAAAGGCGACGAACGCGAGCACGAGCGGCGCAATGATGAACGGCAGGGGGGACATGGGCTTGTAGAGTTCAAACTGGGTCGGAGTTGTGGACTTTGTCCACATGTGCAGGTTGCCGACGCCGAGGCCGCTGCGGATTAGTGCTGCGCACAGCTAGAGGGCGCCCGCGCACTCACGCGCGGTTCAGGTCATAGTTCTGGACGCCCTTGGCGGCGAGCGCCTGGCGGGGGCCGGCGTTCGGCGGGTGGAAGTTGACGGTCGGCGCGCTCTGCAGCCCGAGGCGCTGGAACACCTCTGGGCCATCGGCGAAGTCGAGGCTGGCGAAAAAGTGCTTGTCGCGCTGGTCGGCGGGCACGCGCTTCCAGCTGGCCGCGACGGCGCGGAAGACGGGGTCAAACTCGTGGCACGGCGCGCACTTGAACTGCGCCGGCATGGCGGTGAGCAGGACGGTGACGCCGTACTCGCGCTCGCCATTGTCGTCGCCGCCGAGGAGCTCGTCGTAGCGCGCCGCGGTCAGGGGGATGACGCCGTCCGCCGCGCGGGCGGCGTCTGCTGCCCAGTCTGCGGCATCGGCTGCCGCGCGCACTGCCGACGCGCCGAGGGCGGCGAGGCCCAGGAGAGAGGTGAGCCGCATGGTGAAAGGAGCGTGGGGAGGAGAGAGTGGTTGTGGTCGATGTCGACGAGGTCGTTGTTGACGATGACCGAAGAGTGTCGCGTTGGACGACGCGGCGGAAGCAAATGGCGATTACGTCACATGGGCTCCCCCAGGAGGAGGCGATGTTGATAGGTACGTGTGGTCCATGTGCCTGCCACGCGTAACACACGTGAAAATTTCCACGTCATTATTCCCCGTTTCTCCAAAGTGGAGGATAGCAAAAGTTGTTGCCCAAGTTGTTGCTTGATCTCCATCGCGACCTCTCGACATCCACCCCATCCACATCGACCGCCGCCATGGACTTTCTGCCGCTGCAGGCACTGCCGACGGCCCCGCGGGCAGCCAGCTCGTCGAACCCGCACTCGCGGCACTTCCACTCGTTCCGGCATCCCCTCTTCATCAAGAACGCGGCGCCGGTCACCCACATCCACTTCTCCCCCGCACGGCCGCACCGGTATGCCGCGACGACGTCGACGCGCGTGCTCGTCTATGCTCCCAAGACTGGCAAGGTGGTCAAGACTGTGACGCGCTTCAAGGACACGGCGCGCTGCGGCGAGTTCCGCAAGGACGGCAAGCTCATGGTCGCCGGCTCGGACGACGGCCTCGTCCAGGTGTTTGACGTAAACTCGCGCGCCGTCCTGCGCACAATGAAGGAGCACAACCAGCCGGTGCACGTCACCCACTTTTCACCGCACCTCCCGCAGGTGCTCTCGGGCTCGGACGACACCACGGTCAAGGTGTGGGACGTGTCGACGCAGGCCTGTGTCGCGACCATGCAGGGCCACACCGACTATGTGCGCGCCGCCGTGTTTGCATCGCCACATACCGTGCTGTCCTCGTCGTACGACAGCACCGTCCGGCTGTGGGACGTTCGCGCCCCCGAGAGCGCGCAGATGACGCTTCGCCACGGCGGCGCGCCCGTCGAGGATGTCGCCGTCTTCCCGTCTGGCGGCGTCGCGCTGTCCGTCGGCGGCCCGATCCTGCGCGTCTGGGACCTCGCCATGGGCCGCTGCGTGCGCGCGCTCTCCAACCACCAGAAGACGGTGACGTCCATTGCGTTTGACGGGTCCCACGGGCGGGTGCTCACCGGCGGCCTCGACTCGATGGTCAAGGTCTACGACGTCGAGCAGTGGAAGGTCGTGCACACGATGCGCTACCCCGCGCCCATCCTCTCGCTCGCAGTCTCTCCCGACGACACCCACATTGCTGCCGGCATGACGGACGGCACGCTCTCCGTCCGCCGCCGCGACGCCAAGGCGTCCGAGACGGCTGCGTCCGAGGCAAAACAGGCCGCGATTGCCGGCGGCGCGTACGACTTTTTTGCAGACATGGAGGCCGTGTTCGGCAAGGGCCACGTCAAGGCCAAGCGCAGCGACCTCGCGCCCGTCGTGGGCCCCGCGGACGAGTTCCGTGTCGAGACGCGCCGGCGGGAGAAGCTCCGGCAGTTTGACAAGTACCTCAAGGCGTTCAAGTACGGTGCCGCCCTCAACGCCGCCCTGCAAAAGGTGGGTCGCGGCCGCCAGACCCGCGTGCGCCAGCTGACTCGCAGACCGTTCGCCCGACAACCACCTTTGCGCTCATCCACGAGCTAGTGCAGCGCGACGCGCTGCGCGTGGCGCTGAGCAACCGCGATGATGTGACGCTTGAGCCCGTGCTTGCGTTCCTCGTGCGGCACGTCACGGACCCGCGGTTCGGCGAGACGGCGGCGGACGTGGCGACGGTGCTGCTCGACATTTACGCCGCCAACCTCGGCCACTCGCCGCTGGTGGACGAGCTCGTCGCCAAGCTCTCGACACGGGTGGACCGCGAGCTTGCGTTCCAGGCGGAACTCGTCAAGCTCAAGGGTGCGCTCGAGATGACGATTGCGCAGGCGGCCATGACGCAGCTGGCTTAGAGATGTGGACGGGGGATCGAGAGTGGGCATATGCATGTACTATTAGGCATACAAGGGGAGCTGTTGGGGGGGCGAGGCTGCCGCCTGTGCTGGCGCACTAGGCAGCATATGCTGGAGAGGTGTCGGGTGGCAGGCGGGGACGATGGTGGTTTAACGTGGAGCAAGGGCCGCGGCGAGAGTGCCACCGCCTGCACTCGGGGCTGGGCCACACTGTGATTCTCACCGCGCTCGAGGAGCACGTTGGGGGATGCTCGCAGTCGCTGCTGCTGTCTAGGGCATGCTCAGAGTCGCTGGTGCTGTCTGGGGGATGCTCGGGTCGCTAGTGACCCGCCGCCTAGACGAACAAGCGCCCAACGCCGAGACCGATCAGGACTGCCGTCAGCGTTGCCGCCATCACCTGAACGCGCGGTTGGCCCCTCTCTCGACATCTCGGGACAGAGGACACTCGCGGCATCCCCTCCTCCATGGCTCCCTCCGTGGCCTCCTCCGTGGCCCCCTCCTCTCTGCCCACGACCATAACCTCCCCCCCGACTCACCAACCCCAACCGCCGCGCTGACCTGCCCCGCAACGACCGGCGACCCCTTTGGCCGCACGCGCGCAAAGGCCCCCTGCTGCGCCGCAGTGATCAGCGCGTACCCTCCGAGTCCCGCAAACGTCGCTGCGCCGGTGAGGCGGCATGCCCTGCGGTGTGAGCTGGTGAGCTGGCGGTGGGCTGCGTCCGCCGAGCCCGCGCGGCGGCGCGGCCTACGCACAGGCAGTCCTTGATCTGCGGCTCCTGCGCGTGGGGGGCTTGCTGCGGTGCCGCTGCTGGCGGCGACGGGGACAGCGCGGACGGCGCGGACGGCGCGGACGACGCGGACGACATTGTGGTGGAAACAACAAACGACAATGTGCTCCGACTCGACGAGCACTTCTAATTTCCAGGTTGCATCATCGACTTTTTCTTTTTTTTTTCCTCTCCTCCATCCTCTCCATCACTCCGTCGTCGCCATCGTCCTCGCCGTCGCCGCCGCCGCGAAGCACACCCCGCACCGCGACACCCCGTCCGTCCCGTCTCCGCGCACCCCACCCCGAGGCCGCAGTCGCCAGCAGCCGCCAGCGCGCGAGCCACCGCAGGCCCTCCTCGCCCTCCGCTCCTAACCTCCCCCCCCCCAACCCCCACCGCACGATGCCCGCTACCACCTTGGCTGGGCTGGACCCGACGCAGACGGCGCCGCTGCAGCGCACGGCGATCGAGACACCGGACTTTAGCGCCGTCATCCTTGTTGGCACCGGCGAGAAGTGAGTGCGGTGCGGCGTCGGCGTCGACAAAGAGCGCGATCGGACGTCCCCCGTCCCGGTCCACCATCGCATCCAGCGTGCGGCCCATGGACCGGCCGCCGCATCGCGCACCTGCTGACCAGCCGCAGCCTCTACCCGTTCAACCAGGGCACCAACGTGCTGCCCAAGGCGCTCATGCCCGTCGGCAACGTCGCGGTCATCAGCCTCGTCATGGACTGGGTCTTTGCCGCCGGCCTGACCGGTGAGTCGCGCGGCGCGGCGTAGCAGCGGCCCACTCACGCCAGACATCCTCATCATCGTGCCGCCGTCCGCGGAGACGGCGCTGTCCGAGTTCCTGCGGCAGTCGTACTCGTCGGGGTCGCACCCCCGCGCTCGCATCACCCTCAAGACGTACGACGACGCGGGCGACGACGACGAGGGCGACGCGCCGGTCGATGAGCGCGTCGACACGGCCCAGTTGCTGCGGCGCTTCCGCTCGTTCATCAAGGTGGGCCGGGGCCTGCGGCGGGTGTGCTGACAAGTGTGCTGACAAGACACAGTCCGACTTTGTGCTGCTGCCGTGCGACATTTCGTTCCCGTCGAGCCTCACGCTCGCGTCCATCCTCGACATGCACCGGAGCACGACAGACGCAGTGTGCACCGCGCTCCTGTACGAGGCGCCCGAGCCGGTCAAGGAGAACGAGGAAAAGCTCCTCGCGGGCATGGACCCGGACACGCACGAGCTGCTCCTCCTCCAAGGGCTCGACACGCTCGAGGACGAGCTCGACCTCCGCATGGGCCTTCTCGAGCAGCACCCACGCCTCAAACTGTCAACACGCCTGCTCGACGCCCACGTCTACGTCTTCCGCCGCACGGTACTGGACCTCCTCGCGACCCGGCGGTCAAGGGACCTGTCCTCGGTGAGGGAGCAGTTTGTGCCGTGGCTCGTAAAGGGCGCGTGGCAGGAGGGCCTCGGCCGCGAATGGACCCCGAGTGAGCCTCCCGGAGGAGAGAGCGTAGACGCTCGTGCTAACGCCCAGTCCTGTGTCCCCCGAACTACGACCCGCTGGCCACGGCGCTATCGCGCTCTCTGTCGATGCCGTACAACAAGGCCAAGCTGCTGCAGCCCGCGACCGCCCCCGGCTCGGCACAAAGCGACCATACCCCACTCCCTGACACAGAGCCGAGCGCTGGCGAGTCGCTCGCGGCCTTTAAGAACGGGCTTGTCGCGAAGAAGCGCACCACGCCCGCCAAGCCCGCCGTGCCGTGGACGTGCCGCGTCCTCGTCGCCAAGCCCGTCGTCCCCGAGGCGCCCGCCGCGGCAAAGCCCGCAACCAAGGGCAAGCCCGCGGCCGAGCCCGAGGCAGAGTACGTGCTGCGCGCAAACTCGCTGCCGGGCTACTGGGAGATGAACCGGCGGCTCGTGCGCTCGCTCGCGGCCGCGTACGCTGCGGCAGGCGGCGCGGCTTCGGGCGCACCCGCGCCTGCGGGCGGGGCAGGCAGCGACGAGATTGCGGGCAGCGCGCAGATCTCGCCCGACTCGCTCGTCGGCGAGGGCTCCCGCGTCGGCGAGCGCGCGAGCATCAAAAAGTGCGTCGTTGGGCGACACTGCAACATTGGCCGCGGGGCCAAGCTCACCGGCTGCGTGCTGTGGGACTGGGTGACGGTCGAGGACAATGTGCGCCTGGAGAATGTGATCCTCTGCGGCAACGTGCGCATCGGGGAAAAGGCCAACATCAAGGACTGCGAGCTCGGGCCTGGGTTCGAGGCGCTGCCTGGTGGTGAGTCTCTGCGGGGTTGTGTTGGTGCGGCCGCACCGCGCCATCGACACCAAGACGGTAGTGCTGACCGCAGTTACGCTCAAGGGCGAGCGCCTCATTGCGGGCCAGGAGGCCTAGGCGGCATCTCCCACCTCGTGCAGCGCTCTCAGCAGATTACTGTCATATATGCATGCTATCGCGGCCCACAAGGGGATGAGGATATGAGAGAGGGGGTCCACTCGTTGGCGAGGGCACACGGCAGCTGCGTCGACGACAAGGCGGACGACCATCTCTCTCGCACCCAGAACGGCGCCGTCTGCATCGAGAAGGCCGGCATGAGCAGCGTGCGTGCGCGCGTGCGCCGCACCGCCGCCCCCGAACGTGCTGCGCCAGAGTATATATACAACCGTGGTGTGTGGTGGAATGTCGAGGGGATGTGACCGCAAAGCACAGGTGAACGGCTGATGCGAGCGCGACGGACGCGCGGGAGATGCGAGCGGCGTCGCCTCGGGGGGCTTACTTGCGCACCTGGCGCTCTTTCTTGGCAGCGGCCTCGCGCGCCGCCTCTGCGAGCGTTAGCTGCGTGCGTCTGGCTGGTGCTGAGCTGGAGGCTGAGGGAGCCGGTGCTCGCCGCGGTCGGAGGCCGACCGGGCGCGAACCCCGCACCAAGCCCCGCCTCGGCTGGACTCACCCTCCTGCTCGGCAATGCGCTGCGCGGCGGCTGCCTCGCGGCGCTTGCGGATCTCCTGGAGACGTGCGAGGTCTGACTTTGCCTGCGACGTCTTGCCCGCCGCCTGGAGCTTGGCGTAGCGCTCCTGCGCGGCCTTCTTCTCGGCCGCCTCGCTGGGGTGTTAGTGTGCTGCGAATGGATGTGTGCGGACGATGCGCGTGGGCTGGGGGGCACGCAGATGCCCCAGGCCTGCTCCCTGCGCGTTGATAAGAGTTGGCTTACGGGTGTGGTGAGGCCTCTGCGCGTCTGCAACGACACGGACCGCGCCCACACCCCTTGGGCTGACTACACGAACACGAACCGACACACGACACTCCACCCCCCCACCGCACCGGCGCACTCACCGCTCGCGCCGCGTGGGCTCGTTCTTGCGGGCCTTGGTCGCGTTGAGCAGCTCGTCCTCGCTCTCCTCGTCGTCAGACGCCCCCGCGGGGGCGGCCGCCTTCTTCTTGGCGGCCTCCTCGGCCTGCTTCTTCTTGAGCGCCTTGCGCTCCGCGCGCGTCATGTTGTCCTCGTCCTCCTCCTCCTCCTCGACCGCGACGGTGTTGCCCAGCTTGAGGTTGAGGGCGGCCATCTCGGGGGCGAGCTTGTGCTCGACCTCGTCGCCGGTGTCGTCGTCCTCCTCCTCGGACGACTCGTCCTCGTCGGACGACGCCTGCGGCTGCTGCGCGTAGCGCGGGTCGAGGTCGCGAGAGAACTGCCGGCCGCCGCCGCGGGCGACCTTGAACTTGCTGCGGTGTGAGTGGGGGTTGCTGCGCGGAGGGAGATGGGGGTCGAGGGCCGCGGCAGAGTGTCGCCACAGCTCGGCGGCGGCGAGGGAGGGCCGAACGGTGCGCGGCCGGGGCGCCGCGCCCGTGCGCCGCTGCTACTCACCCACGTCCACGAGAGGATGTTGCGCCGCCGCGTCCCATGATTGCTGCTGACGATGAGAGTGAGAGGGAGAGTGTGAAAGCAAGAGAAAAAGGAGAAAAAAGTTGTCGATGATGAAACGGACCGCGCGGAGCACGCGCGATGACGGGAGGGCCATGCGAGTCTCGCGTGGCGCGGCGTCGGCGGTGGCCTCGGCGATTGCGGTGGTGGCCTCGGCGACGGCGGTGACGGCGGCCGCGACAGCGCGACAGCGCGGCGACAGTGCGACAGCGCGGCGACAGCGCGACAGCACGGCAACGGGCTCTGCGCCGGCGTCCTCTGCATATGCCCTCCGTCGCGCGGTCCTCCAGGCTCTTCTCACTCCGCCATTCCCTCACGCTGTCGCCGTCGCTACGGTCGCTGCCGCCGCCGAGGTCGCAATCGGCGCCGCAGGAGCTCGCGCCAGCGCACATGCATCGGCGCAAGGCCGCTTCCCCCGGTTCAGCCGACGCATACATGCATGTGGGATGAGGGCGGCTGTGACGGCGGCGGGAGCGGGAGTGGACGGTGGCAGGGGTCGAGGACCTCGTTTGGGATCTATCTCCTTTCATCACCACCACTCGTCTCTCCATCGCCATCATCGTCTTGTCTCTCGCTCTCCGGCCCCCTCTCCCTCTCCGGCCCTCCCGGCCCCTCCCGCCCGACGCTCCTTTCAGCCCGCTCCGCCCTCCCGCAAGCAGCGCGCAGCGCGTCCCGAGCCCCGACGCCGTCCCCACGGCGCCGCCTGCCCACGCCGCCGCCGCCGTCGCAGCTACGCTACCCCCTCCCCTCCCCCACACCGCACCCCGCTCGCGACTGCTCCGCGCGTGTTCCTCGCTGGACGAGCAGAACACTTGGACCCTCGACTGCTTGCCCTCTGTCGCCGGCGACAGCGCGCACAATAACGCACCAGCCAACGCTCAGACGTCCACCACACCGCCCGCGAGCAAAGGCGCTCCCACCACACCCGCAGCTGGTTGTGACCCCTCCCCACCTCCAGCACCCCGCCACTGCTCCCCCCTCGCTCAGCTCCTCGCACGCGCCGGCCGCGTCCATCCTCTCCTCCCCGTGTTCCGTGACCTGCAGCGACAGCGCTGCGGCCCTTAGTCCGCCCTAGACCCTATACCCTAATCGGCTGCAGAGCAGGGCTCTCGGCCACCGCAGCAGCAACCACCCCTCCGCGCACATCGGGCCCAGCATGGGCTGCGGCGGATCCGACTGGAAGCGCGAGGTCGTGCAGGACTTCAAGGTGTGTCTGGCGGGGTGGCCTGGCGGGGTGCTATTCCGGTGTGCTGCGCATGTGCCGTGCGCGAGCGGGACGGGACGGACGCGGCGGACGCGGCGGGACGCGTGCGGTCCCTGGCCGAGACGCGGTCGCGGAGACACGGTCGCCGTCGCCGCCGCGCAATGCAGCGCCGCCCCGCGCATGCAGCGCCGCACCGCGCGCACATCGCGCTGCCCCTCGCTGCCCCCCGACTCTGCTGACCCCGCAGTGGGACTATGTCGACGTGCGGCAGTTCCGCCAGACGGACGCCTGGACGCGGTTCAAGTACTGCCTCGTCTACGTCTGTCTCTTCCGAGACCTCGCCATCATCGGCCTCGACGTCTTTACATGTGTCACCATGATCATCAGCGACGGCGTGAGTCCCCAGCGCCTCTGGCCTCCCCTAACGTGCAGTGGAAGAACGCCGTGTTCCAGCAGTGCCGGCCCGACGCGGACTCGGACTGCAGCTTTGTCAAGTTCAACATTGCGCGCTGGGTCTTTGTCGGCTGCATCATCTTCTCGTTCCTGCTCTACGGGTACGAGTTCTACAAGGCGCGCAAGGTCGTGCTCTCGGGCGACATCTCGTACGCGTACACCAACGTCCAGGCCAACGACTACTTCTCCCTCAAAGACTACAACAAGTTCTGTCTCTTCTGCCGGCTCGGAGCGTCAAAGAAGAAAAAGGACACGCTCTCGTTCTTCGTCTTCTTCTCGTTCAAGAGTGGGTCGTCGTCGCACCGCGCGAGCTGACCCCAGACTGGAAGCGCGTCCTCCTCGCCGACGGCCCCCGCCAGTGCATCAACGGCATCATGCTGTTCTTCGTCGCAAAGTCGGTCAGCGGGAACAGGTGGCCAAAGTGGCAGGAGCTGTCCAAGTTCTGGGGCGACTCGACCGTCACCCTGCTGCTGCTCCTCGCCATGCTCACCACCATCCTGCTCTTCGCCTTTTCGTTTATCCAGATTGTCGTCGCGACGCTGCTCTATATTCCGCTCCTGTTCTACATCCGGGGCAACCTCAAGGAGTATGTCTGCCACAAGGTCGACAAGCGCATGGGCCGCATCGTGCAGACGATGCACAAGCGGCGCGTCCACGCCGCCGTCGAGTTTGAGAAAAAGGTCGCCATGGGCGAGCAGATTACAAACTCCAAGGGCGAGCTCGTCGACGTGTCGCACCTCCAGCCGACGCTCCCGGTCATCTCGCTCGACGACGACAAGCATGCCGACTATTCGCGGCCGATGACGCCTGTGGCACGGCCGTTGTCGCCGGGGGCACGACCAATGACCCCTGCGCGGCCCATGTCGCCTGCAGTCTTCCATCCCGCGCCGGCAGCCAACCTCCAGCCGGGGGCCGCCTGGAACCCCCCGCAGGGCGGGATGCTCACCCCCGCGCCTGCCGCCGAGGTCACCGAGTTTGACATTTACGACGCGTACTCGTCTGACGATAACAACTCAAACGACGACCATTCGTATCTCGGCCACGGCTCAAACTACGGCCACGGCTCAAACTACAGTCACGGTTCCATCTACGGCCACGGCTCCAACCACGGGCACGGCCTGGTCCACGGCCACGACCACGGCCACGCCGCGTACCGCCCGCCGATACACCGCGGGACGCACGAGGCGTCGCAGGTGTCGCTCCTCAGCTCTGCCGCGCCCATGGGCCACGCGTACCCGCCGCCCGCTGCGGCACCGACCTATCCCCCCGAGGCCGCGCGGCGACCGACCGCGGCGCCGTATGGCTACCCGCCGCGGGGCCCGGACACTGCGCTCCGGTACGACCGCCACCAGAGCCACGGCTGGTGAGACGGGCGGAGCGGCGAGAACGAGCTTTAGACCGCAGCTCAGAGAGACGCCTGATACACGCACTTTTTAGTTTCACTCGCTCCGGCATAATTCTTCACGCCCTGGCATGTTCGTCCTCCTGGCATAGTTCTGCACTCCCCTGGCATAGTTCTTCACCCCCTGGCATATTCTTCACCTTGCATGTATGGTCTGTACCAGTCGAGCGCCAGCAGACGCGTCGTCGCGTCGCGCTGGCTGCCCTGGGTCCCCTGATAGTCTCGTCATCGGCCCAGGGCGGTTAGGGGGGTTGTCTGCGCTAAACGGCGCTCGAGCTGCTGCTCGCTAGCTCCAACGGGCAAGCCGGCGGCGCTCGCGGCGGCGCTGGGCGAGCGCGACCGCCTCCTGTGCGCCGTCCCCGCCGCCGCGGCGTGACCAGGTGCGATCGCGGGGCAGCTGGGCTGGTCGTGTGCGCGATGGGCAGCGCGCCGAGTGCGACGAGTCGAGCGAGCCCAAGGGGGTCGCGCAGCGGTGAATCAGTAGCGCCAGGCGAGCCCGCCTAACCGAGAACGGTCGGCCTATCCCGGCAGTGCCTCGCGCGCAGCGGGAGCGCGCTGCCGCGATCCGAGTGGTGCGGGTTGTGAGCGCGTTCGCGTCTTGTCGGGGCTCGCGTTGCCCGCGGAAGCGCGGCCCCAGCTAGGTCGCGCTTGCGGCGACGCGCGGGGGGTTGCCGCTTTGGATCGAGTGGTCCGAGGACATGTCATTGTTCTCGTCGTCTCCTGTTCTCGGCGCCAGCCAGAGGCCAGCGCCAGCCCCAGCCGCAGCGTCAGCCCCAGCCAGCCCCATCGCCAGTCCCTGCATGCACAGACCGCGCAGGCATCGGACCATCTCGTCGACCCCGCGACGTAGCGAGCCGTAGGTCGCTGGGAGCCTCTGTGAGTCGCTGTGAGTCGCTGGGAGCCTCTGTGAGTCGCTGTAGCCTCTGCGAGCCTCTTCGAACCCCTTCGAGCCTCTGCGAGCCTCTTCGAACCCCTTCGAGCCTCTGCGAGCCTCTGCGAGCCACTGCGAGCCACTGCCTCCAGCCACCCTCTACGAGCCAGCTCTCGACGTGCCCGCTCGACAGTTCTCTGTTCTCTGTCCCCGCTCCGACTGCGACCACGACCACAACCCCCACCTCGACCGCGAGCCACCCATCCCATTACCTTCGCCGTGCCCTCTCCGTCCCCATGCCCTCCCCCTCCTCGTCGTCGCCGACCATGCCCGGCGCATACCTCCCGGACCCCCTCCCGGGCACCTCGGCGGACACCCCGGCAGGCCGCCCACCGGCGCCGTCGCTGCCTGCGGAACCGACAGCCGCCGCGCCGCCCCCGCCCCCGCCGTCTGCCGGGCGCCGCGCACCGAGCGCCGCAGGCAGGCGCGGGTCGCCGCCAGACACGCGGGCCACTCCTGGGCGCTTCGCGCGCGCATTCTCGTCCTTGCTCTCGCGTAAGTCGCGCCTCTCCAACGCGCCCGAGGCCCGCCCGGCGTCGTCTGCGCCGCCGGCCACCGGCCAGGCCGCAGGCTGGTCGCTGACGCAGACGGCAGCGTTCCTCGGACCATCACCCTCGATGCCCGCGCCGACCCCCGCCGAGCGCACGCGGACAGTCAGCGACGCAGGGCTCGGCCTGCCGCAGAAGAGTGAGTGCGGGTGCCAGGGGAGGCGAGGTCGGGTGGGAGCGGCCGTGGAAGAGGTCTGGGCGTGAGAGAGGCGTGAGAGAGCGCTTGGCGTCAGCTGAGGGGCGAGACGCGCGCTCCGCGAGCGCCTGCAGCGCACAGCGCTCCCCTCGCATTGTCCGCTGTCGAGTAGGGACAAAGGCAAGGGTGTTGCAGCAGTGGGCCATTCCTCGCGCCTCGCCCGCCTCCCCGCGGCTGCAACGCGCACGTCCTGGCCGACGAGACGTGGCCGCCGTGTCGAGCCTGCCTGCTCGAGCCTGCCTACTCGAGCCTGCCTGCTGCTCGAGCCTGCCTGCTGCTCGAGCCTGCCTGCCTGCTCGAGGACAGCCTGGGTCCCGACGCTGACCCGCAGGCCGCCGCCTCAGCCGCGTAAACTGGAACGGGTGGCGGAGCGTCGTCTCGCTCGACACGCTCGAGGACGAGCGCGAGCAGCTGAGCACGGCCGAGCGGAACCGCAGCGTCAACACGCTGCAGCAGCAGCTCGCGGCCGGCGCGACGGCGTCGACCGTGTCGCTGGGCGCGGAGCGGACGCTGCGGCACAAGCTGTCGTTCCGGCGGCGCATGGCCATCGAGCCGCCGAGTCCGACCGTGTACCGCGGTGGGAGCGCGCTGCTGCCGCCCGTGACCATCTCGGCGCCGCGCGCGCTCCCCCGCCGGGTCCCGCGGCTCTCTGGTGCTGGCGCGAGCGCGAGCGCGAGTGCCAGCCCGAGCGGCGGAGCGAGCGCGAGCACAACGGCCAGCCCCAGCGCCAGCCCAAACGCCAGCCCGAGCATCACCATCTCGCCCCCGTCGACGGCGAGCAGCGTCGAGAGCCGGCGCATCGGCGCGGTGCCGCCGCGCATCGAGCTGAGCGACTTTGGCTTTGTGCGCGACGGGCCGCCAACGCCGCCGCCCGCGACGACGACACTGGTCCCCGCCGCGGCGCTCGTGAAGCCTGTGCCCCGGATCGAGCTCAGGCTGGTGGACACGGGCCTCGAGCTCGATCTGGGCGACCTCGGCTTGCTTGGGCGGGAGCCCGGGGAGCCACAGCACGGGGAGGAGGCCAAGGGAGAGCTGAGCGCCGGGGAGCGCGCGCTGCGGCGGCGGAGCCTGACGGTCAGCTAGAGGCGGAGCGGCGGCAAGAGCGATAGCTCGAAGCCCGCAGGACATTATTGTAATTCCACTGGAGGGCGGTCAGGCCGCGTCGTTGTATGTATCACCCATTGGTCTGCCGGTCAGCGTGAGGAGCAGAGAAGCGGGGACAGGAGCGCGGGCTGTGGTGAGTCTCTTTGCGTGAGATGGGTGAGATAACGACCACGGCAGCGACTCGCTGTCGCCCACGCTGCAGGCGGCGGCGCGTCGCCAGGAGGTGCGCTCACGGAGTGGGCAACACGACCCGGGGAGCCATGTTCAATCTTCTGGGGTCAATTCTGTCGACGCTGCCGCTGCCAGCGTACTCGAGACGTCCGAGACGCCTGGCGCGGGAGAGTCAGACGCGCCTGGTCAGTGGCTCCCGGGGAACAGGCAGGAGCAGACGCGCGCTGCTCCCGCAGGGGGCTCATAAGACGCGCTGGTTCTGGGGATTCCAAGGAGGCCAGTCCGCCGGGCATATGCCCCGCAGCGCTCTCAGCGACGCACGGCCTCGCGGGGTGCTCTGTGCCCCCTGCGGACCGGCGACCAGAGGGCCGCGCGCAGCCCCGTCCGCCCCCTTAGTTTAATGGTAAAACGAAGGTCTCATAGCCGGCGCTCACTGAGCTCTTGGCCATCCTCAGCCCTCAGTTCGATTCTGAGAGGGGGCAGCAGCGGCGCGCGGCGGCGCTCGGCGTCGGAGGACGCTGGAGCGGCGCGGCGACGCTTTTTGTTGGCGTCGCGGTGGTGCCTCGGTGGGAGACCGGCGGGGACCGGGGGGGTAAGCGTGTGAGGCAGCATGGGACGGTGCTGGCATCGTTGATGGGGTGGATCGTACCCGGACTGCCATGGCATGGCCGCTGGGCGCCTCTTCAGCCTTCAGGCGGTCCTCGAGCTCTCGTGCGAGTTGCCCAGCGGCGAGTGGAATCTGACGGAGGGCCGCCGCGTTCGCCACAGGCGACCGCTCGGGGGAACGAGAACACCAGGGGCCATAGACCATGGGTCATGGCCCATGGCGCATCGCCCATCGCCCTCTGGGCCATCTCGGCGCTCGTCCCCTGGTAGCTGTCGCATTGCGCATGTGCTACAGCTCGCCGTTGCCGAGCGAGAGCGTGCACCTTGGCATCGTCCGCGCCGGTCGCAGACGCTTTCCCTGCCCCCGCCACCGGCGTCCGGCCAGCCGTCCTCTGGAAATGCTGCTGCAACGGGGTCCTCGAGGAGTCTCCCTTCAGCGCTGACGCCCGGGCGGAGACTCTGGGAGGTCTCCGAGCCGTTATCAGTGAGAGAACGGTGCCCTGGGGAGAGCGAGGTGGTCGTCCGGGTGCTTGTTGGACGTGGCCTTGTATTATTTTATTTTTATTGTTTTTTATTTTATTTTATTTTATTTTATTTTTTTATTGAACTTTTTCTCGTCTTCTCATCTCCCAGTCTCGTTCTGCTCTCTTTCCACCAACAGCTGCTCGTTAGAAAGCAGCGCTGCTGCAGAATCCACCCGGTCCGCGGGCAGCCCATCTCCTGTATGGATGCGTTCGGCAGCGGGAGGAAGCGCGGTGGGCTCCCCTGCGGACTGAGTCTCCAGGTGACACCAGGTGTCCGCGGCAGAGAGCAGAAGATGTGTGCCGTCGGCGAGAGCGACCGTGATGGATGTAGAAGTGGATAAACTAGACCGCCTGCAATGGACGGCTCTCGAGGCGCGGCATCGCTGTGGTCGCATCGCTCCCGGCCGCCGTCCGTGGCCTGTGGGTCATCGAGTGGGAAGGTGTGCGGCGGCGACACTAGAGCGGCAGCGAGCAGCACCCGCCAAAGCCATGCGACGCGCTGCTCCCGGGCAAACACCCTCAGCGCTAGCAGCCCCTTCCCATCGCCGCTCCCCACCTCGCGATCGCGGAGCACCAGCCGGAAGCCGGGATGATTCAGCGCCGTCCCCATCCGGCGGCGGAGGCTGGGACCGACGCGGCCCTCTCCATCGGGCTTATCTGTTGCCTTATTAGACGGAGGCTGGACGGTGCGCTTGTTCTTGCCGGAGATTCACCAGCGGACCTGCGCACACCCTGTGGCCGCCAGGCTGCTCTGGCCAGCTGTGGCCAGCCTCTCGCCGCCGGGCGAGATGCTGGGCGAGATCGAGGAGATCGGGCCGCCCGCCGCAGAGCCTCCCCCAGAGTGGGGCCTTATCAAGCGCGCAGACCACAAGGAGCTCGACAGAGGCGACGCGGATATCTGGATCTACCGTCCTGCCCCATTGCGGTGCCTCGCAGTCACCACTTGCCGCCGTGTGGACGAGCGCGAGATACGCAGCGCGACCCCGCTCGTCCCGGGGCCTCGGCGCGTTCGCCGGGGCCTGGGCAGCATGATCAAATGATCTCACCGCGGTCCACGTTCGCGCCAGCCCCGCGCGTTGGCCATTTTTTCTCGTGGCCAATCGTGCGATGGCCAACGGTGGGGGCGGTGGCCAACGGTGGCCAACATGGGCCAGCGGTATGGCCAACGATGGCCAACATATGGCCCACATATGGCCAACATATGGCCAACGGCCCACATATGGCCAACAACGCGAGCGTGCCGTTCCCACCGCGCGAGTGCTTCGTAATACTGCGCGAGAGCGACGTCAACACGGCGGCGCTCTGTGGGGCACGTGGATGCGCAGGGGAGGGATCGCGGCCGTGTTGGGACCGGGACGAGAGGAGCGAGCGCTGGGAGCTTCTGCAAGCCCTGCGGGCTCCTTGGAGCCCTGGGAGCGCTGCGAGCCCTGGGAGCGCTGCGAGCGCTGCGAGCTCGAGCTCGCTCCAGCTCTCCAGCGTGCTCCCCAGCAGCATGTGGTGGCTCTCGCGACCCACATCGGCAAGCTCCGGCCAGATGGCCAATCGTCCTGATAGCAAATCGCGGCAACCTGCGCGTTGTGGCTGGCGGCTACTGGTCTGCGCGGCCGTCGTCGACGCCAGCGACCGCTCTCCCTCGCGAGTCGTCGCCCAGCGGCAGAGCGTGGGGCAGGGGGAGCGCTCGCGCTGCTATAAATCGAGTCGACAGACGAGCGACTCGCGCCGTGCCCTGCCTCGACATCCCGACATCGGATCGCACTCTGCGTCCCGGCATCCTGTCCTTGATCCCTCGGTCCCTTGCTCGGCCCTTTCTGCTCTCGGCTTGTCCTGGCGTTGCTGGCTCTCGTGTCCTGGCGTTGCTGGCTCTCGTGTCCTGGCGTTGCTGGCTCTCGTGTCCTGGCGTTGCTGGCTCTCGTGTCCTGGCGTTGCTCGGCCTCTCCCGCTCTCCTCGCCGCTCCCTCGGCCCCCCCGCGCAGCCCGCAGCGCGTCCCGTCCGTTGCCGCCGGCTGCTGCCCGCGTCGCCGTTGCCG
The DNA here is from genome assembly GCA_023653615.1 of Apiotrichum siamense. Lineage (NCBI taxonomy): Eukaryota > Fungi > Basidiomycota > Tremellomycetes > Trichosporonales > Trichosporonaceae > Apiotrichum > Apiotrichum siamense. The sequence continues at coordinate 14,803 of JALJEG010000061.1, read as the reverse complement.
CACTGCCCTTAGTGAGCCGCTCTGACGTCGCTGGGGTTGCTGGCCCGCGTGCTCCAGCTTGGCTGCGAGGTTACGAGTCAATTTTTCTGCGCGTCGCGGCCAAGAGTGGCGACGACGGTATATCAGGCAAGAGCGAGAGATCGCGACTGTAGACTGTAGACATCTGGATACTGTGTAAGCGATACTCGGCGCGATACTTGCGATACTTGCGATACTGGCGAAACTTGCGATACTTGCGATACTCGTACTCCCCGCGATACTCCTCTCCCCCGACACTCCTCTCCCCCGACACTCCTACTCCCCCCCCCCCCATGCTCACCCACATCGCACGGCGTCCCCACGCCCCCGCCCCCGCACGCGCGCTCGCGGCTGCCCAGCGCAACGCCCACGCAACGCCGCGGCGCGGCGTCCAGCCCTCGTCCGCCAGCCCCCAGCCCGCGCCGACGACATCGCTCAAGAGCCTCCTGCTCCCGAGCTTCGCCCCGCGCGACCCCGCCGCCGCAGCAGCCGCACGCAAGGAGCACGACGCACGGCGGCGGCGGCAGCTCGCAACCGCCTCGAGCCTCCCGCTGTACGCCGCAGCACGCGACGGCAAGCCCGACGTGACCGCCGAGGTCGGCGGCGCCGACAACGCACGGCGGCTGGCGCGCACCGCGCGCGACTTCCGCAGCGATACCTTCACAATGCCCTCGGACGACCAGATCCTCGCCGCGCTCCAAGCGTCCCGCGGCGACGACGTCTACCACGAGGACAGCACAACAGCCGCGCTCGAGGACCGCATCGCACGCATGGCCGGCAAGGAGGCCGCCCTCCTCGGCGTGTCCGGCACCATGACCAACCAGCTCGCCATCAGGACCCACCTCGCCCAGCCCCCGCACAGCGTCATCACCGACCACCGCGCACACGTCCACATGATGGAGGCCGGCGGCATTGCCCTCTTCTCGCAGGCAACGACCCACGGCCTCGTCCCCGCCAACGGCATCCACCTCACCCGCGAGGACGTCGAGCCTGCCCTGCAGCTCGGCGAGGACGTCCACATTGCGCCGACCCGCCTCATCTGCCTCGAGAACACGCTCAGCGGCATCATCTTCCCGCAGGACGAGGTCGTCCGCATCGCCGACCTCGCGCACGGCCACGGCATCGCCATGCACCTCGACGGCGCCCGCGCGTGGAACGTGGCCGCAGCCGAGCTCGAGCGCCGCAGCCTCGACCCGCGCTCCGAGGCCGACCGCACCGCCGTCCTCTCCGACCTCCTCGCGCCCTTTGACACGGCCTCGCTCTGCCTCTCCAAGGGCATCGGCGCCCCCATCGGCTCCGCCATTGTCGGCAGCAAGGCGTTCATCAAGCGCGCGCGCTGGTTCCGCAAGATGTTTGGCGGCGGCTGGCGCCAGGCCGGCCTCCTGGCCGGCATGGCCGACTATGCACTCACAAACTACTTCCCGCGGCTTGCTGGCACGCACGCGCTCGCCCAGCGCCTGGCCGATGGGCTCGAGGCCGCCGGCTGCGACATTATCGCGCCCGTCGACACCAACATGGTCTTCTTTGACCCTAGTCCCATCGGCTACACGGTCGACGAGGTCGCTGCCGCCCTCGCCGCGCTCCCCGAGCCGATCGCGCTCAGCTGCAACCGCTCCGTCGTGCACCACCAGACGAGCGTCGAGGCCGTCGACGACTTTGTCGCCGAAGTCCAGCGCCTCGCGGAGGTGCGCAAGGGGGACGCGCGCAAGGTGTCTGCCGGCCCCGTCGGGCTCGGATACGGCGCCCATGCTTAGATTATTGTAGAATACCTGGCTCTTTATATTGTAATGCGGGACACTGTGTCATATCACTTGGGATCGGGCAGACTGGGCGTGTTGTGGTCGCGCCGTGTTGCGGGCAGGACGATGGTCAGGACGAGGGCAGGACAGAGCAGAGCTCGGTGCGGCGCGGTCTCCTGCCTGCGACGCACCACCTCCCCTCGGGAACGATGAGAATCGATGCATGGCCATTTGTCGGCAACGCCGTACCTAATGCTTTACTTGTTGCTATTGCTGTGTTGACAAACGGGACAGTGGTTGGGTCCAAGGGTTGGACCGGGTCGAAGGCTGGGACCAGGACAGGAATGGAGATGAGAGCGAATGAGAATGAGAACAAGACGGACTACTGCTATGTTTAGTTACTTTTAATCACAACTGGGAACTGGACGCGGGGGTTGGGGTCGGACTCGGCGGCGGCGGCGGCGGCTAGGGCAGCTCTGCAGCTCTGCAACTCTGCAGCTCTGCAGCTCGGCAGCTCTGGCAGCTCTGCAGCTCTGGCAGCCAGCCTCGCGGCCGCTAGAAGCCGCCGCCGAGGTCGTCGCCGTACGGGCCCTGGGGCCAGTACCCGCCGGCGACGGGATAGTACACGCTGCCGTCCGGCACGACGCCCATGCCCATACCGCCGTACGGGTTGTACCCGTAGTAGCCGGCAGGGACATAGTCGTGCAGCGGGGGCGGCGGCGCCAGCTCCGGCGTGCCCGCCGTCGAGGCCGCCGTCTCAGGCTTGCTGCTGCCGGCGCCGCTCGAGCCTGTGGCGTCATGCTTGGGGGGCACGCCGTGCGTGGGCATGTAGAAGAACTGCGGCGCGTACGGGTTGAGCGGCGAGCCGGCACGCGGGTCGGGATAGTAGCCGCTGCCGCCCGAGAGCGAGTGCCGGTGGTGCGGGTGCATGCCGTGGTGCGGGTGCGCGGGGTGCATGCTCGGCGGCATGCCCGGCTCGGGCGTGAACGGCTGCTGCGGGTAGCTGCCCGCGGGGTAGAAGGCGGGCGTGCCGGGCTGCATCGGGAAGAACTCGGGGACGCCGGCGGGCGGGATGTAGCCGCTGCTCATGCTGCCGCTGTCGCTCGCGACGTACGGGACGGGGGACGGGTTGGAGGGCGTGAACGCGGGCAGGATAGGCGACGCGGAGACGGGCGGCGCGAGGGGTGTAAACGTCTTGCGCTGGGGCTCGGGGCCGGCCGTTGGCGCCGCCTGCGCCTTGGGCTCCGCCGGCTCGACCTCGACGCGCTGCGTGTCGCCAGGCAGACGGACGGTCACGGCGCCGCCGCCGTCGTCGAGCAGCGTGTCCGCGGCGGTCGTCTGTGTCGTCGTGCCCTCTTCGGGCTTGAGCACGAGCGCCGCCTTGGCCGCCGCGCGGTCGGGGGACGCCTCGGGGGTCGGGAGGTGCGCGGGGACGAAGCCCTTGGCCCCGCCGCCCCGCGCGAGGCCTCGCGCGGGGCGGCCACGGCCACGCTGGCCGCCGGCGACGGCGCGGTTCGTGCGGAACGCGTCGTACGTGTTCGCCTGCTCCTCAAAGCCCTCGTGGCCCCACCGGCCCGCGACGCTGGCGCCGGCGGCTACCTTCTTCTGGCGCTCGCGCTGCGCAATCTGCAGCTCGAGCTTGTCCATCTCGGTCATGCGGCTGCCGCTGTCGCTCGCGACGTACGGGGCGGGGGCCGCGGCGGAGGGTGGGACCGGAGCGTGGTGCGGGTGCGGCGCGAAGTGGCCGAAGCCGCCGCGGCCGCGACCTCGGAGCGCGCCGCGGAAGCCGCCGCGCGGGAGGCCACGGAGCCCACCGCGTCCGCGCCATTCGGGCATGCCGCGCGGGCGAGCAAACGCGCCGTCGGCGCCGGGGGCGGCGTCGTGGTGTCGCTGGTCGTGCATCCAGAAGTTGCCGACGCGCGGGGTGACCTGGGGATCTGCTGGGCGCGGGCGGCTGGCAGCGCCGTGTGCGGGTGCGGGCCCCGCGGGCCCCGTCGCGGGCGGCGTGTCGGAGCTCGTGGGCGTGTCGTCGAGCTTGAGGTCCGAGGTCGATGCGACGAGCGCGTCAGTGCTTGCGCTCGTGGTGCTGTCGCCGGCAGGCGCGGCGGAGGACGTCGCCTCGGAGGTCGCGCCGGCCGTGCCCGCCGCCGCCGTGCCCGCCGCCGCCGTGCCCGCCGCCGCCGTGCCCGCCGCCGCCGCGCTCGCGGCCTGCTCCCTGCGCCTGTCCTTGGCCTCCTTGCGTTTCGCCTTCTGGCGCTCCCTCTTGAGCAGTGCACGTTCCTCGTCGGCGATGGTCCGCGCCGGCGCCACGTCGCGAGCGAGCGGCGCCGCGCCGGCCACCTTGCCGCCGCGGCCACGCGCGCTCGCCGAGGGTCGTCCGACGCCGACGCCGCCGCCGCGGGCGCGCGGCGCGTGGCCCCGGTTGAACTCTTCAAAGCTGACCACCTCGGGCACATCGTTCGGGTCCGCGTCGGCCCACGCGCGCGGCGCAGCGGACGCGACGTCGGGGAAGAGGGCAGACGCGCCTCCCGCGGCGGCGGGGACGGCGGTAGCGGCAGCGGCAGCAGCAGCAACGGCACCAGCAGCAGGCGGCGGTGTGGATGCCTCCGACTCGCGGCGGGACGGTGCTGTGCCCTCTGCGTCCGCGTCCGAGCCGTCGGCGTCCGTGTCGTGCCCGTCGCGGCGACGCGCCCTGCGGCGCGGGTGTGTCCTGCGCTTCCCGCGCGTCCTGGCTGGCGGCGCGGGCGGTGCTGGCGTCGATGCTGTCGTGGATGCGGCCGGGGTGGGGGTGATGGACGTCGCTGCGGGACTGGGCGGCATGGTGGGTGGATGGTGGTGGATGGAGTGGAAGAGAGAGAGAGAGATGGCAGGATGGGATCAAGAGGTGGGTGGCGAATGGACGCGTGTTGACAGCGGCGGCGCGGCGGGCGGCGCGGCGTCGGCGGCGGGGGACCAGCCCGCGCATGCTCGCCGCCGTGCATCGCCGCCCCGCGCTATCGCCGTCGGCGCGCCGCGCCGCGCCGCGCCCCGCTGTCGCCGCTGCCGCGTGCGTGCTCGCCGTCGCCGCTCGGCGATGGGTGGAGCGCGGCGGCGGTGATTTTTTTCGGCTGCCGAACATCCCGGAACACTCTCGTCGTCGTTTGCTCTTGTCCATCATCCCTCGCCATGACCATCTCGCCGCGGCCCACAGACTACTACGCCGTGCTCGGCGTGCACCCCGCGGCGTCGGACGCGGAGATCACCCGTGCATGGCGCCGCTTGGTGCTTATTGTGCGTCGCGCGCGAGGGACTCGCTGACGCCCAGAGCCACCCCGACAAGCGCGACCACGCCGGCGGCGGCGGCGGCGACAGCGCAAGCGCGAGTCCTAGTCCGAGCAACACCCCGCCGCCCTCCAGAGGTCCCAGAGGGAGCTCCGGGACCTCCGACGGCACCGCACCCGACATCCGGCTGGTCAACGAGGCGCGCGCCGTGCTGTCCGACCCCGCGCGCCGCGCCGAGTTCGACATCGCGCGAGCGGCGCGTCCCCCTCCAGCCGCTGGCCCGCGCATACGCGAGTTTGTCTCGCTCGAGGCGTTCGCCGCGCACCCCTCCGAGGACGAGCCGGAGCGGTACACGCTGCCGTGCCGCTGCGGGCAGGAGTATGCGGTCACGGTCGACGAGCTCGAGGAGGGCGTCGACGTCGTAGGGTGTCCTGGCTGCGGCGAGTACATCGGCGTCGAGTACGACGTGCTCGAGGACGCCGACGACGGGGGCCCTAGCGTCTAGTCCGCGCTGCCGCCGAGACGGGGAGCATGTGTCTCGTCCGTGCTCCGGGATGGACAGCTCTCGCACTGTCTATCGCGCGTCCCGCCTTCACCACCGAGGCGAACGCGCGCTCGGCCTGCTGCTACTGCACCGGCCGTACCACCCCATCTCGACGCGACAGCGAGCGCTCTGCACAGCGCGCGACGCTGCGCGCGTCCCGAGCGCGGCGGCCTCCGTGGGACCAGGACAGCGTCGCCTTGGTCATCGATACACCCAGCCACCTGGGACACTCGCGTCGCGCACAAGCCTCGGTGTCGCCGTTGCCACGGTTGTAGACGCGCCCTGCGCCTGGCCTCGCAGCTGGCGCTGGCAGACTCCGTGGCAAGGGCGAAGCGAGACTCCGAGGCAAGGGCAGAGCGACAGTGCAGGAGGGAGAGACCAGACACCAACAGCGCAGCACACAGACACCCAGACAGCGACAGCGCAGCACAGAGAGACCAGACAGCAACAGCGCAGCACAACGAGACCCAGACAGCAACAGCGCAGCACAGACTTACCGGCCGCAACGGACGGCGCACGCAGCAGCGACTCGTCTCCGACCCGGTTGGCCGTCGTCGGAAGCCAGCCGCCGCAAGGGTGCCAAGGTCCCACTCGGCGACGACCTTGGCACACTCTGCGACGTTCATACCCTCCCCCCTGCCACCGCTCTGGGCTCTCCATCACGTCCCCTGCGGACCCCCGTCGCGCACATGCCATCTACGGCCCCAGTGACGCGACCGCGAACGCTCAGACGACAGCAGCCTGACACGCGCGGAGGGCTGGCCCAGTGCGACGCGACTACGGCCCGAGCTCGGCCCAACCTATCAAGTTCGCGCCTGACCCATGGGCAGCGGCGGTCGCTCTACGCGCGGTGCCGTCGTTGAACGCGACGGCCGACTTTGTTCCCCTGTGGTTCACGAGGCGACGGTCTCGAGCTCAGCTGCCGACCGAGACGAGTCCTGGTATCGGAGCACGCGCTGGCGATGTGCCTTCGTTCGTGGCTGACAAGAACGTCCCGATGCAACTTGCCGCCCACTCTATCAGCGTCCTGGTCCTCTCCCACTGACCTTGCGCTCACTGCCTTGTCCTGACTGGGCCGCACCACCTCTGACATGCGCTGAGCGATATACCCTTGTCCTCTCCTGTGCTCACCGCCGGCAAAGGTACTGATAACCCCCGGGCCCGTTATCCCTGGGCTGTCCCCAACACGGTCGTGATCCAAGGGACATCTCGCGCTGCGCTCCCAACGCACACGACGCGGGAACGAGTGGTTCCTCGGACCGAAGGCGTCCTGCACGCTGAGATCGCGAGAAGAGGTCTGGCCGCCAGCTCGACGGCCATGCCTCCCCCACCCGCGCACCGACCGGGGTGCGCGCCTGCGCGCCATGTCCTGCACCGTTCCACGACGCGCCTCGCGCCGAGGCTGGCTCGTGCGCACCGCGCGCACCTTGCGGGCTGTGGTCGGGCGCCGTTGCGGAACCCCTGGGGTGGTTGTCGGAAGGTGCGCGCCCACACCATCTGCCTCTAACGACGTCTTGCTTGGGCCGCCGCGCCGGCTGTACTTAGGCAACGAGCGCGTCCACGACGGCCCACGTCGTATCTCCCACGATCTCGCCGCGTGATACTAGACCTCGAAGCACCATGGGCCACGTACAGTCGCACGAGTCGCACCACAGCCACCGCGGTCACCACTTCTCGCTCCACCGCCATCACTCCGCGCCGTCGTCGCCGAGCGCGAGCGCCACGCCCGCCGGCCACAAGCCGCAGCCTCGCGCCGCCCCCGCCGCCGTCCCCGCCGCCGAACTGCACCCGCACCCCGCGACAATATCCGCGTACCCCGAGCTGGTGCCGTTCCTTGTCGGTAACCAGGAATGGGCGGCGCGCACGGCCGCAGCCGAGCCCGCTTTCCTGCCCACGCTCGCGCAGGGCCAGGCGCCCCCGGTCCTCTGGTTTGGCTGCGCCGACTCGCGCGTCCCCGAGACGACCATCATGGGCCGCCGTCCCGGCGACGTCTTTGTCCACGTACGTGGGTGCCGCAGGGGCAACTCCAGGCCACGACGTTGGCGGCAAGGGACCGGGGTGCTGACACGCGGCACAGCGCAACATTGCCAACCAGTTCCACAAGGACGACACGGCCGCGCACGCCGTGCTCGACTATGCCGTGCTGCACCTCGGGGTGCGGCACGTCGTCGTCGTCGGCCACACGCGCTGCGGAGGGTGCAACGGCGCCTGGGCCGCCCCGCCCCCGTGCGAAACCATGCCGCTCGCTCCCGGTGCGCATGGGCCCGAGGCCGGCGCCAGCGCAGACCCACTTGGTGCTTTCTTGGCCCCGCTCATCGCCATCCGGCACGCCCTCCCGGCCGACGCGACGGTGGACGACCTCGTGGCAGGCAACGTGCGCACATCGGTGCGCAACGTCGCCGAGAGCGCGACGATGCGCGCCGCGTGGGCCGGCGGCAAGGACGTCGTTGTGCACGGGTGGGTGTATGATCTCGAGAGCGGGCTGCTGGCGGATCTCGGCGTCAGCGAGGGGCCGCGGCCCAAGCGCGAGGCCTCCGCAAGCGACGGCTTGGGCTCGGGCTCGGACTATGGTGCCGCCGCCGCCGATGCGGGTGAGGCCCCTGTGGCCCGTGGGGCCGCCTCGGACACGAGCTCGGACAAGTGAACGGCGCACGCGGCAAGTTGGCATTCGAGCGGGCGCGCCCCGCAACGACGTCAACGACGTCGAGCGGCGTTGACCCGAAGCCCTTCTGTCCGTAAGACGCGGCACCTGCAAGTCCACTGGTCTCCTCTTCCCACTCTTCCCCATGACGCGCGGTGGTCGCGGGTGGGGTCCCCTTCGCTGTCGGCCGCCAACCGCCTCTGCTCGACCTCCTGTTCCGCCTCCGCGGTCCCCGGTCGATCCCCGCTTGTAGCAGGCAGCGTACCGATCTGTAGCAGAGGTGGTGCATGGTTTGTTCATGACGCGATCTGTGATCTGAGCGTCGTGCTACTGACAAGTCGCGCGGTCGGTCTCCGTCTCCGACCGCCTACCTGTCCTCCGTGCGATGTGGTGAGATCTTCCTACTTGCCGGCGTCGATGGCTGCGCGCACGCGGCGCAGCGCCTCGGAGGCGTTGCGCTTGCCCTCGGCGTAGCTTGCGTCCCGCGCGGTGTTGAGCGCGGCGTTGAAGAATCGCGCCGCGCTCGCATAGTTCTTGTCCAACTGCGGTGCGTTAGCCCCTTTCTCTTGCCTACAGCCAGACGTACCTCTGCCAGCATGCCCAGGTTGTACTGCGCAGCGGTGCGCGCTCGCACGCACAGCGACTGCACGGGGTCCGAGGGCACGCCGGCGGGCCAGGCGCCCTCGGCGGCAGCGTCGTCGGCGAGCTGGAGGGCCTTTTGCGCCCACGAGCGGCTGATACGGATCGAATCCGGCGTCGCGCGCGGCTCGAGCACGTAGGATGAGATGCCGGTCATGAGCTGGGGTCAGTCGGGTTGCGGTGATAAGGCTGGCATGGCCTTGCGGGGCGACGCACCATGGCAGCTGGGTCGTCAGCGATTCATTCTCAGACGGCCTGACGCCTCGTTGCGGCTCTCACCTTGGCACCGGTCCTCAAGACTCGGGTTGACAGCGTCTGGCGGGATCACGGTCGTCACGGCCTGCACGAGCAGGTGGGCCGCCATCTCGTACTCTTTGTGGCGCGCATACACCTCGGCGAGGGCCTCCATGGTCATGCCGAGGCCGCGGCGGTTGACGCGCCCGGTGGTGTCCACCTCACCGTCGGCCGTCACCTGGCCGTCGTGCGGGAGCGAGAGGTCGCGCCCAGCGACGACGCGGCCGTCGCGCTTCGCGCCCGGGTCAGCCGCGGCGGCACCCGTGGTCTCGGCCTTGGCGGCGAGGCCAATCTTCAACATCGCGGTGAGCGCCGAGGAGAGGTAGACCTCGGCGGCGGTATCCCAGGTCTTGGTGTCTGCGCCGAGCGGCGGGGGCACGGGCGCGATGAACACCTCAGGCTCGTCGTCAGCGGCCGATGGCGCCTCCTTGCCATCGTCCCCCCGCCGCCTTGCGGGCGCTGATGAGTCGGGCTTGGCGAGCGCGGGGATGGGCTCCTGCTCTGCAGAGAACAGCGGGAAGGGCGGCGGCGCGTTCATCTCGCCCATGCGCGCGGCGAGCTGGCCGAGCTTCTGGCAGAGCCCAATCGCGCGGTGGAACTCGTCGGTCGAGAGCTCGCGCGCGGAGCCTCCGACCCACACCGCGTCATCCTGGGTCGTCGAGCGTGCGCCGGGGGTCTCTCCGGCAGGGGGCAGGGGGTCGGGACCGAAGAAGGCCACGGCGTCACGGAGCACCGCGAACGCGCGGCTCGTCTGCCCAGCGTCCTCGAGCATGGCCGCCCACGTCACGTAGATGCCCGAGAGCATCAGGAGGGGCACGCGGCGGGGGTCGGTGCCGTCGCCGCTCATCTCGGCGGGCGTGAGGGAGCGGGCGGCGACGACAGCCTCCCGGAAGAAGCCGTCGGCGTGCTTGATGTCGCCGTGGCCCTTGGCCTTTATCGCCTTTTTGAGCGGGTCGCGGACGGACTGGGGCCAGATCTGGAGGGAGTAGTACCACTCGAGCCTGGGTGTCAGGGGAAGTGCACAGGATGAAGAGATGGCCAGGACGCACAAACCGTAGATGGTGACAAGGAGGCCGACGCTGACAATGCCGCCGAACAGATGCGAGATCTTGAGGCCCTTGTTCTCCTTGGGTTTTGGCGGCGTCCCGGTGGCACCAGCAGCTCCGGCAGCGCCGGCCGCACTCGAGGGCTGTTCTGCCCCGGAGACGAACCGCCTGTGGGCGTCGGTGTTGCCGCTGCGGAGCTGCGCTCTCGCAGCCGCGAGGGTGGAGCGCGGCGGGATGCCGGGCGCCGCGGTGTTCACGGCGCGCGCGGAGCGTGGCGCCGGCGGCGCCATTCCAGCACGCACAAGTGCCGGGATCGAGCGTCGCAGTGACAGGGTCCTGGGCGATGGGCGTGCGAGCATCGTGGTTGTCAGTGTCGCGAGGAGTAAAGTTGTGACAAGAGACGACGTCGAGGTCGGGTACATCATCGAGCGCGGAGGATCACGTGACCGCAGTGGCACCGTCCTGGGGGGTTCTGGAGAGCTACATTACATCGCCGCTGCATCGCGCGCGAGACGCCGAGGCCGCCGTCGCCGACGCGCCGCTGCATGTCCGATGAGAGGAGACGCCCCCGGGTGGCCCGGGCGGCGCGGCGGACAGCGAGCGGGGTGCCCACGGTGGTCAGCAACGCCGGGGTGGCAGCGCGGGCCCAGTCGCCGTTGTACGCGCCGGAACCGCCGCGCCAGCGGCCGTTGGCACGCCGAGCAGCGCTCGCCGACGCCCTGCGCGCCGCATGCGGGTCCTCTCCGCGCAACAGCATCCCCGGCGCGGCGCCGGCTGCGTTGTCTACGCGATGTGCCGTGCAGCGCCGGCTGACGGGAGCCACTCCGCGACGCGTCCACACGGCGCCGATCTGTGTGGACACATATAAGCATATTCTTATCGCGAGATATCGCTCGAGCGCGCAGAGAGACGAGCTCGGGGCCTCGGGAGCTCGCGAGCGCGACTGGAGCCGACTGGAGCCGACTGGAGCGCGACTGCAGCCCGCGTTCGGCCGTGAGGACGCCTGCACGACGCTGCTGCAGCGCGATATCCGTGGTCGCTTAAATCAGCCAAGGCAGCCGAACCTGCGGCCTATCTGATTTGATAAAGAGCGCGGCAGCCCGATGCTCAGGCGGCACAACTCGCCCAAGGCCGTCGCCGGCCGTCGCAGCGCGCTGCGCGCACGGCTTGGTCCGGCTGCTGGCGGGGCTCGGGGCTCGGGGCTGCCTGCGGCTGGCGGCTGGTGGCTCGCCCACCGCGCTCGCACGCGCCTTCCGAGTGCCTCGCCAGGCCACCCCGGGCCACCCAAGGCCACCCAAGGCCACCGCCAAGCCACGCCTCCGAGTTCCGGTTGTCGCGTCGCAGCCGGCCGAGATCGAGTTTGCGCGCCCTCTGGCCGACATGCTTCTCCCGACGACCGTAAAAGGACCGCTGCGTCGACTAGCGACCTGCCTTTCCCAGCCGGCCTTCTATCTCTGACCCCACCTGCAAAACACTCCCCCGATGGCGACCTCGAGCACCCCGGGCACGCGCGCGGCGGGCGGCATCGTCGCCGCGTACGAGACCGAGTGCGGCAATGCCGAGGAACACTACGCGGCGCTCGCGCTCCCCGACAAGGAAAAGGACCAGAGCGGGATAGTGTGGCCCGACGCGCCGAGCGACGCAGCGTTCGACGTCCTCCAGCGCCGGCTGCGGCGCAAGGTGCGTGTTGCGCGCTGGCGCCGAGAGCGTCGCGGCTGACAGGCCCGTCAGATGGACCTGCGCATCCTCCCCATGCTCTTTGTGATTCTTGTGCTGGCGTATCTGGACCGCAACGCCCTCGCGTGAGTCGTTCCGAGCGCGCGCCGGCCGCTGCCCCGCCGCTGCCCGCCGCCGACTGACCCGCCCAGCCTCGCACGCGTGCAGGGCATCGAGGCCGACCTCGGCATGGTCGGGCAGAACTTCAACACTGCCATCTCGGTCTTCTTTGTCGGCTACATTGTCGGCCAGGTGCCCTCCAACCTCGTGCTCACGCGCGTGCGCCCAAGCCTCTACATCCCGGGCTTCGCGGCCGTGTGGGGGGTCGTCAGCGCGAGCATGAGCGCCGTCGGCACGTACCCGCACCTCGTCGTGTGCCGCTTCTTCCTGGGCGTGTCCGAGGCGCCGTTCTTCCCGGGGATCCTGTTCTACCTCTCGTCGTGGTATACCAAGAAGGAGCTTGCGCTGCGCATGTCTATTGTGAGTCGGCACCGCGCCGGGCGGCGCGTGGCCTCCGCAACCACTCCCCAGCTCTGCCTAACTCGCCAGCTCTACACCGGCGCACACCTCTCCGGCGCGTTCGCCGGCCTGATCGCTGCCGGCATCGAGAACAGCCTCGACGGCGCGCGCGGCATGGAGTCGTGGCGCTGGCTCTTCCTGATCGAGGGCTGCCTCACCGTCTTCTTCGCCATGCTGGCCGCCGGCGTCCTCCCAGACTATCCCAACACGTAGGTGTGCAGCGCGGCACAGCGCCTGTTCTCCTCCTGACCACCCGCAGCACCCGCTGGCTCTCAGAGCAGGAGAAGCTCGTCGCCGTCGCCCGCCTGCAGCGCGACACGGGCGTCGTCGACGACGAGACCACCACCATGTGGCAGAGCGTCAAGACAGGCATCGCCGACTACAAGCTGTGGATGATGGCGCTCATCTACGCGCTCATGACAACCGCGGGCGGCTACACCTCGTTTGTCCCGACCGTCGTCGCGACGTTTGGTCTGTCGCGCGTCAAGACGTGAGCCGCGAGACGCGAGACATACTCACCCCAGGCTCCTGCTCTCCGCGCCGCCCTACCTCGTCCCCGCCTTCACCGAGCTGCTCGTCTCGTTCTCGTCGGACCGCAGGCCGGAGCGCTGCTTCCACTACACCGTGCCGATGCTCGTCGGCATCGCCGGCTTTGTCATCGCCGCGACGACGCGCACGAGCGCGCCGCGCTACTTTTCCATCTTCTGCATGACGTTCGGCATGAGCTCGAGCTTTACCGTGCTGCTTGCGTGGGTGGGCTCTACATTTGCGCGGCCGCGCACCACGCGCGCGTTTGCGTTCGGCACGGTGAATGCGCTGGGGAACAGTGAGTGCGGCGCGAGCTGGGTTGTCTTGCTAACGTCCAGTGGCACAGATCTGGAGCCCGTATCTGTATCCAAAGACCGACGGGCCAAACTATGTCGTGAGTGCGCGCAGCCACAGGCGGCGACTGTCCTTGGGTTAGCTGTGCAGGACCGACCTGTGCTAGCGCTGGGTGCATCAGGAGCTCGCTGTCCTGCGGTTGGCCCCAGCAGGGCCTACCTGTCCTCGCGCAGACGCAGACCAGGGCCCGTCCTCGCACCGTCCTCGCTCACTCCCCCAGATGGCGTTCATCATCAACGCCGTGTTCACCGGCCTCGCCATCGCCGTGTCCCTCGTGCTGCGGCAGTGTCTCGTGTGGGAGAACCGCAAGATGGACCGCGCCGAGGCGGCCGGCGCGCCGAAGCGGATCCGCTATGTTCTCTAGGGGGGAGGTTGTTGGCTGTAGGATAGCCCGAGGCATCGCGATGTAGCCCGCGCCGGCACTCTTGTGGACACTGGACGACCGACACAGCACGTCGACTGCGACTCTGGGTCCCATTGCGCAGGATGATCACTCGGAGGCCCTGCCCGTCGCTCTGGCAGATGTCGTCTTGCGAACACGCAACGACTTGCGGCGGGTAATATACGAGTGGCATCTACTACGCGCGCCGGCAGCCGGCAACGCTCTCCACAATAGTGGTCTATATCGGGTATGATGGGCCTAGATCTTCTTCGCCTTGCCGTACGACTCGACGATGCGCTCGGCCTCGAGGCCCTCGCGCTCTGCGCGCTCGAGCTCGCGCGCATTCACCGCGTCGCGCTCGTGGGCCTTGGCGGCGGCGACGCGGGCCTTGTACGCGTGGTACTTTGCGTCGGTGCCGAGGGAAAAGTCCCACCACCTAAAGGACGTAGAGTAGCAGTTGACGAAGGCCATGTGGTGGAAGTCGTGGTGGTCGGCGCCGGCCCAGAACGGCAGGAAATGGCGGAGCGACCAGGGAAAGTCGTAGCCCGAGTGCGCGTCGACGGCCTGGAAGAGACGCAGCGTGACCCAGAGGTAGACGGTGACAATGTGCAGGTCCTTGCGGAAGAGGCAGTAGAGGAACGGGCCGGAGATGGTGCCCTGGGCGAGGATGAGGACCTCGAGCGGGTGCGCGTACTCGGCGGCCTGCGGGAGAGTCAGCGAGGGCGGCGCGCGGGACGTACGAGGCCGATGGGGGCGGACCACTCGTGGTGGCGCTTGTGGATGTTCTTGTAGAGGGGACCCCAGTGGAGGGCGCGGTGGGCCCAGTAGTGGAACATGTCCTCGAAGACGAAGAAGAAGGCAATCTGGGCGGCCATGAGGGCGGGGGAGGAGAACGGGACCTCGTAGGTGCTCATGCCAAAGTAGGTGCAGATGGGGTGGAAGAGCCAGATGAGCGGGGCCTCGCAGGTGAAGTGGGTGATGAGGACGAGCTTTGTCATCTTCCAGATCTGGGCGGGCGTGATCTTTTTGTTGGGCTGCAGCTTCCACTTGCGGAAGAAGGGCATCTCGTCGATGATGAGCCACGGGATGCAGCGGCCAAAGTAGACGACCTGGGGGTTAGCG
>JALJEG010000060.1:0-116385 GCA_023653615.1 Apiotrichum siamense | reverse complement strand
GAGGCGATCGCGACGGTCGCCCTCCTGCCCCCGGTCGGGCCCGTCTGGGGCTTTTCCTCCCCTTTTTTTTTTTCCTTCTTTTTTTTTTTTTTTTTTTTTTTTTTTTTCACCTCTGTTTGTGTGTGGTCCCTGACATTACAGAATTCAAGGAAATGCGCAAGGAGTGGCGTCGAAAGAAACGCGAGGAGGCCAACGAGCAGGCCACCAAGGAGATACAGGCCCAAGCTGCAGCGGCGGCGGCCGCTGCTGCAGGTGTAGACTCCCTGCCCGCTCCCTACTCGTGGGACACGCGCCACACCGCCCCAGACCCCACCAGCCTGTACAGCAGTTACTCAACGTCGGCGTCTCTTGGTGTCAACTCGGACTCGTACGGCCACCACAGTCAAACCGGTTCGTTCTTCACAAGCACTCCACTCTGGGGTTCTGACACGCGACCCACAACAGCCAACACCGTCTCATCTGGTGGATCTCCAACCGACGGGCGCTTTGCCTACACCAACTCGTGGTCCAACATGCATGAACGCAAGTCGGAACTGTCCCTCCCTGGTTCGGCTACGCAGGCTACCTTTACTCCCTACGGGATGAGCCACCACAACATTGTCTAAGTCTTATGCCAACCAACCGGTTACTCTGCACAATCGATCCGCAACCCTCAAGTGATACCATATATCCAACCGTTCAATAATGGGCCTTGGCGTCCAACGCTCGGTGCTGTGGCCCTGCGCCGCGCCGCATATAGCCCCA
Source organism: Apiotrichum siamense (assembly GCA_023653615.1). Classification (NCBI taxonomy): domain Eukaryota; kingdom Fungi; phylum Basidiomycota; class Tremellomycetes; order Trichosporonales; family Trichosporonaceae; genus Apiotrichum; species Apiotrichum siamense. Next base: position 115,641 of record JALJEG010000060.1, on the reverse strand, counting down.
TCCGCTGCCTTTGGACACCGATTCTGCGTCTCTACCCTTTGTTCTTTCACCTGGACGTCCCTTACTTTTTTCCAATCCCCTTTCGTTCCTCCCGAGTTAATCCGTTGAGCATTAGTGATGGCCCACCTCCCTGCCTTGTATCCACCCAGAGGTCTAACCCCGGTGTTGTTGGGGTTAGAGAGGACGGGTCGTGTAGCGATACATCCTTGTAGCTTGTAGGCGTATGAGTTGATGAATTCGGTTATCATGCAAGGAGGCAGAGCCTCGTGCACCACCGTGTTTCCAAAAGTGTCACTGCTCTGCTGTCTTTAGACGTGATATCACCAGGCACCCATGGCAAGCATAAAAGCTGTGCACCGCAACCTTGGGGAACAAGCACTACGGCCTACGCAGAGTCTGGGAATAAAGTTCGGAGGGTCACCTGCCGTGCGCTGCCGTCGTTGGCGTTCGGCAACTCGGCAGGAAAGCAAGCAACTGAAGCACTAGCCAGATCTCGCGGCCGCTGCGCGCCGCCGTTCCAACACTAGATCGTCGATCGTCGATCGCCAGCGCGCTAACTGGGCGACGAGAAGAGACGACGAGGCCAAAGCGGCTACCCCATTTCCCCAGAAACTAAGGTACCAAAAGTCGCCACGGTTGCTGCAGAGTGCCAGCCCCGCCCCTCCTCAGCCACGGCACGCACGGCGTTTCACACCGCCACTTGGCTGGCCACTGTCACCCGTATCACATGTGGCGGCGCCGGGGGCAGGTGCTGATAGGCCGACAGACGACGGCAAAGGGTGCCCTCATGAAACCGACCCCGAGTCACCAGCGCCGCGGCACCGAGTGGGGGAGGCGCCCGCCCATTGGCGAGGGATGTGCTAGTTTGGAGCGGAGGCGGTTACTAACTTGATCTCTCGATCTGCGGCGGCTGCCCTGACTAAGGCCGTGGACGAGTACGAGAACGAGGCGGAAGCCCCATCCAGGACGACGGCAAGGCGGCGGCGGCGGTACAGGGATCGACAGCCACTTAGGGTGTTCTGACGCACGCATACAGCAACAGTTGAGATATCCAGTCGTCTTCTTGGTGCACTGGCAGCACTTGGAATAATAATAATAATAACAATAAAAATATCGTCGTAGCACACCAGACGTGTCCACGCGAGCAATCCGGGCTCGTCATCGAATGTGCCCCCCATGCCCCACATACTGGATACGCGATCGGGGTGACCACACGAGCAGCCGTGCAGTCAGCTTAGCGCGCAACACGTGTACTGATAATAGGATGTGATGTGAACAACACTCCCCACCCCACTTTTCGTCTGTTGGGTGGTGGTGGTGTTCCATCACAAAGTGGGCAGTTTGGCTTTTGCGCTTCCTCTGCCACCAGTACTTGTTCCCTGGTGGTGACCTTCGTGGCTGGCAGAAAATCAGACAATAGGCATGATCAAACCCGGAGGATGCGTCATGCGAGGGACAGTCGCCAGCAATGGCCGGTGGCGTCAACGTTCACGTTAGTGCGGCGCCTCTCCGCAGGTACATGGAAAGCATTCATGATGACCGGAAACTCGGAAGAGATATCGGGCCCCGAACTGCGCACGAAACCAAAGTGTCGCTCGTCTTCGGAGCTGCTGCCCCTAGATTGGAAGCTGCTTATGAACTGTGACTGAGAGCTATCGGACAGGATCGTGGTTGCTGGTCTTGTTGTCAAGGTAAGCAAGTACTCTGCCGAAATACTCCAAGCGATGAGTCAGTCACAGGGAGGAGCTCCTGTAAAAACTTCGAGGCCCCAACCTTTGTTCCTAAAACGTCCTCCACCTCCATTCACTGCGCGAAGATCAGGGCTGCAACACGGCTGCACCACGTCCTCAGATTGCCAAACAAAGCCAGAAATGCACGTCTACATGGGTGAAAGCTATGGAGGGTATGAGTATTCACATAATTAATTGCTGAGCCAAAGGCCGGGGACATTAGGGTCGTTGCGGTGCACTACTCCTCCGAGCGGGTTGCGCTTTTAGTGATTACACCAGATTCGGTTATCTGCGGGTGGGGGTCTGTGTGTTCTCTAGAGACCGGCAGCGGCAACCTTGTCGGGAACCGAGGTCTTGAGGTGCTCGACAAGAGCGCGCAGCTCGGCACGAGTCTCCTCAGTGGTCTCGTCCTCGTTGTCGGGGTTGAGGTTGTAGGCAAAGGCCTGGAGGAGCTGGTCAATGTGGGGCTCGAGAACACCCGCGTTGTTCCGGAAGAGAGCAAAGATAGCTCCGTAGACAGCACGGTTCTCGAGCGGGTCAAAGTGCAGGGGCATGACCGACACCAAGGCCTGGGCGACCTGGTCGAGGGGAAGGGCAGCAGGGTTCTTGACGACCATGCGACCGAGAGCGCCAGCGGCGTTGTCGCGGGCGTTGTAGACGGCAGGAGCAGAGTGCTCTGGGACCTGGAAGAACGGCGTGAGGACACCGAGGAGGGCAGGGAAATGCTGCGAGAGGTCCTGCTCCGAGTTCTGGATGAGAACACCAGCGGCAAATGCAGAGTTGGAGCGGACGTCAGCCTCCTCGTCCTGGAGACCACGCGAAATGACCTCGAGGAGGGGGCCGGTGAAGGCAGTGATACCGCCCTTGAGACCAACAATGATCTCACCGAGCGAGCCGATGGCCATGGAGCGCTCCGAGGAGATGCGCTTGGGCTGGGCGTACATGGAGATGAGGGGAAGGACCTTGTCAAAGGCCTGGGCAAAGTCGGTGCCAAGAACAGCGGCCATGGCGCCAAAGACGTCGGCAGCGTTTGAGATGAGGGCAGACTCGTACTCGGACGAGTCGGCGTCGGCGGCACCCTCGTCATCTCCATCAGGGTCCTGCTGGCAGATAGACTTCTTCTCAAGAATGTCGATCGCGAGCGAGGCAATGGTGTCAAGCTGGCCCTCAACAAGAGCGGGGCCGCACTTGTTCATCGAGTCCGCAAGCTCCGAGCAGAGGAGGATGACAACAGACCTGTTGGGTGTTAGCACCGTGTATCATTGTGATATTGGGGCGCGGAAGGTGTGGGTTCAGAATAGGATATAGTAGTCTCTGTGGAACCTCCGTCTTTGCGGGGCCCTCGAAGTGAGCTGAGTTATGTTTATCATCATTTAGATGAGGGGGTAGTGAAGTGAAGAGGGGTCTAAACAGGAACACGTACTTGTCGTCCTCAGTCTTCCAGGCCTCAAGGAGGTGGGGGAGGATGTGGTCGACGAGCTGCTTGACGTCGGTGTGGAAGGGAACCTTGACGACTGCTCCCGGAGTCCACTCGGTGGGGTTGGAAAGGTCGTAGAAGGTCTTGATGAACTGGAAGAGAGCGCCAACGGCCGACTTGCGAATACCCTCGTAGTAGTGGTCGAGGAGGCCAATGAGGACCTGGACACACTCCTCAATGTACGGGAGGAAGGCACCCTTGGTGGCGTTGAAGAGCTCACCAATCGTGTCGGCAGCAACCTCCTTCTCAATGGCGACGGCCGAGTTGACCTTGTTGAACATGGCCTCGAGAGCATCGAGGTCGGTCTCGTCCTCAATGTCCTCCTCCTCGTCCTTGTCGTTAGCGCCAGTGGCGAAGACCGAGGCGTCGCCACCAGTGGCACCGGAGATCTCCTCGAGGAACTCGTCTGACGACTCGGATTGCTGGCACGAGGCGACAAGAGCCGGGACACACTGGGGAAGGAAGACGGCAAACTGGCCCTCAAAGACCTGAGCCATGACGCCGAAGAAGATGAAAGACGACTCGCGGAGACGTGTGTTGTCCATGGTGAGGGCCTCAAAGGCGGCCTTCATCATGTCCTGGAAGTAAGGAGCAAACAGCTCGGGACCGACAGCCTCGGCGATCGTGCCGACAGTGTCAGTGGCAACACCACGGAGGTCGAGTTCGTCCTCGGTGCCCTGAAGGCCAATGAAGGGAACAAGCCGGCGGATGGTCTGGTCAAAGTACGGGCGGAACTTGTCCTTGGCAGCGTGGGCAGCCGAGCCAATGGCACCGGTGACAGTGATCTTGACCTTGACGGGTCCAGACTCGAGGAGGATGAGGAGACGCTCCATGAGGAGGGGGAGGTAGTTGACAATGTCGTCACCCAGAATCTCGAGGTACGAGTCGAGGCAAGTGCACGCGTTCTTCTGCGTGGCGGGGTCGACGATGAGGTCGAAGAGGATGGGGACAATGGTGGCGTGGCGGGTAGCGCACTCCTCCGAGAGCCACTCGCACATGCAGCCAAGGGCGATGCAGGCAGCCTTGCGGACAATGACCTCGCCGTCACGGAGACCACCCTCGATGACTGGCCAGAGCTGGTCAACGTGGGGGCGGATGTACTCAGAGCAGCCCTCAACCGAAACACCGAAGGCCATGAGCGCCGACTTGCGCATGGCTGGGTCGGCCGACGACATGTAGGCCTGGAGCTGCTGGGAGAGAACGGGGAAGACCTGCTGAGGGGGAAGGGACTGCGAGAGCGAGTCGAGGCAGCGGAAGGCGAGGCGCGAAGGAGAGTCCTCGTCAACATCCTCGGGGTCCTCCTCGCAGCCGATGGGGAGGAGACCCTCAACAATGGGCTTGGCGAGGCCAAGGGCCTGGACCTTGGACTTCTTGTAACGGACAATCCAAGCGAGGACGTTGAGAGCACCGCAGCGCATCGACTCGTCAACCTCCTTGTTGGCAGCGGCACCAAGGAAGAACTGAACGAGCTCGGCAACGTGCTTCGAGACGAGAGGAGTGTCAAGGATGAGGAGGGTCTCGAAGACGTCGTAGCCGTGCTTGACGCCGTCGTGGTCATCGTCGTTGATCGCCTGCTGGAGAACGTTAAGCATGGGGACAATGAGTTCCTGGAAGGCCTTGATGTCGTGCTTGTCCTCGGTGGTGATGTACTCGGCAACCTTGGCAAGGGCACGGAGGGTGGTCATGCGGACATCGCCCGACTGGGGGTCAAGGAGCGACTTGGAGAAGAGCTCGAAGAGAGTCTTGAGGTGCTCGTCAAAGGTGTCGACGACAGTGTCGAGGAGCGAGTAGAGAACGTAGATCGAGATCTCACGCTGGATAACCTGCTCCGAGACGGCACCCTGGTAGAGTGTCGGCATCAGCTCAGGCCACTGAGGGGGCTGGCATGTGAGCTCGAGGTCGGCAATGGCCGACACAGTACGCGAGAGCGCATGGCGGACGATGGAGCTACGGAGTCAATGAATGTCGAGGCATAGTAAAGAGAATGAAAAGAAAGAGAGCCCGGAAAGTGGGCTCTTATACCAAGGCAGGGAGAAGGTGAAAAGTGGTGCGAGCAGAAAAAAAACACGAGCCTATCAAGAGCCTTCAACGAGACCCTTGGTGCGACAGAGAAGACGGCAAGATACTCACGCCTGCTCCTGAGTGAGGCGGCCAAGGATGTCCGACTTGAGCTGCTGGCGAACGGGCTCGGGGGTCTTCTTCCAGAGTTTGCCGTCTCCGAACGAGATACGCTTGCGGAGCTCGACAGCGGCGAGCTGACGGATCTAGGACGGTTAGCGAATGGACCAGGCAGATAGATAAAAAAAAAAAGTTGGAGGGTGCCCAAAAGTGGGAGGTGGAGGTCATTCAAAAAAACTTCGAATCCTGAACGCCGCCACGCTCCAACCACGCCAACACAACAGACGGCACTTGCACAATTGGCCGGTCCCTGCGCTCCAGAGAAAAAAAAAGTCGCCAAGTGTCACGTCTGCAAGGAGAACAGACCCCTTGGAGGCTGCTCGCTCTACATTGAGTGGTCGCCACTGGAGCTGGTGGAGTAGGGAAAGATGGGCACGGCCAATAAAATCGTGACAAAGGCGGCCCAAAGCCACTAGCAAGCCAATCAATCAAGTTGGGACACGCAATACGCACAGCAACGTTTGGGCTAGTGCCGGCAATCTCGTAGAGAGCGGGGACACACTCGGGCTTCTTGAAGAACTGCGTGTTGAGGGTGGCGGTGGCCTGTCAAGGGTGGTCAGTAAACGTAGTCGGGTGGAGCTCAAGCCTGTGACGGAACGGCGACGATAACGGAACAACAAAGGCCGCGGTTTAGAGGTTGCGATTGGGGACCTCGTCCCGGTCGCGGTATATGCTACACGCAACGCGCAGCCTTTGTTACCTGGGGCCGTTGTGGTCGCTGTCGTCGCCATTGCACTCTTGAATCGATTCAAACTGACCTGCTTGATCACATTGGTGTCAGGGGCAATCGATGCCTCCAGCAACTGGTGCAGGTTTTGGACAAAGGCGGGCTGTGGCGAGGTGTGAGCAGGCGGTGCGCGGGAGTGCTTGTCTGTGGGGCTAACCGCTACTCACGTCCATCTTGAAAAGGAAATGGCAGTGGGGTTGATGGCTCTCGATCCACTGCTCTGCGCGAGGCAAGATGTAGAGAGATGGTGACGAAAGAGAGAAGAGGAGAGATGTCGGCCTGCCTGATATCCTTCCTCGGTCGTCGCTGCCCAAAAAAAAAAACGGCGGACGGGTGTATTCTTGCCTGGCTGGGTGGCACGCGCACGCGCATCCAGGGACAGACGGGGAAGGGGTGATAAGGAAAATTCTAAACAGCATGACCGTAAATACACGTGTATGGCAGTTCAGCCTGATTCCCCCGCAGCGTCATCCTCCTCAGCAGACAAGTACCGTGTTCTTGAAGACATTCTTCTTATCGTCCTCACTTTGCTCGTCACCACCGCCCACCATGATCCACGCTGTCCTCATATTCAACACCCACGGTGAGTACCCCCTCCCTCATACTTTCTGACATTGCAGGCAAGCCGCGCCTCTCCAAGTTCTTCACCCCCATCCCGCCTCTCACCCAGCAGGCCCTCATCTCCCAGATCTTCTCCCTCATCTCGGACCGCCCCGCTGGTGTCTGCAATTTCCTCGATGCCCCCGAGCTCGTCTTCCCCTCTTCCGCGAGCGCCGACGCGCGCACGGGCACCCCGACCCCCGCTAGCGGCACTCCGGGCAGCGCTGCCGGCGCAGGGACGGGCACCAACGGCGCCAAGGGTAAAGCGCCGCTGCGCACCAGCGACGACGATACGCGCGTCATCTACCGCCACTACGCGACGCTGTACTTTGTCTTTGTCGTCGACGGCGCAGAGTCGGAGCTCGGCATCCTCGACCTCATCCAGGTGTTTGTGGAGAGCCTCGACCGCGCCTTTGAGAATGTATGCGAGCTCGACCTCATCTTCCACTTTGACGAGGTGCGTAGGTTACCAGCCCGGCAGTGTGGACAAGTGCTGACGGCCCCACAGGTGCAGTACGTTCTCAACGAGATCATACAGGGTGGCCTTGTCCTCGAGACAAACATTTCAGAGATCACACAGTGCAGTGAGTGCCCACCACCACACCACGTTTGGGCCCCGTTGTTGACCGGGCAGTCCAAGCAGTGCAGCGGAACCGCAAGGCGTCGATCGCGAGCGCCAACCCTCTCGTGCCCTCCATGCTTGTTGCACCGGGTGGACGACCAGGCGTCAACTCCTCCAGCAGCGTGGCTGGCGGCGCGAGGCGATGGCTCTCGTCCATTGGCGTTTAGATGCACCTCATGCAGACTGGTGGCCCACGTTCACCACACGCACCGTCATCCCACCTATAATATATGCCCTTTCACTCCACACTTGTTGTATGATAAAATGCAGATATCATGATGCTACCGAGAAACGCAACCAAATTACCGTCTACTCGGCGGCGTTCACCCCGTTCACCCAACCCCCGTTCGCTCCCGCTGCGGCTTCGCTTGCAGTCGCAGCAGGCGCCAGGACAAATCGTCGGCGATACGTACGCGGCTCAGAGGATGACGACTCGGGCTCTGGCTGCAGCGTCAGCGGGCCAGACAACCACGGCGTACCCACCTCAATATACGCGCATAGACCTTTGTCAATGATGCCCATGTCACAGTATTCGACAAACTGCTGCAATGCGTCTGCGCGGGCCGTTAACACCTCTCCTCTGAATGGGCTGCCGGGACCTACCCTTGACGAGACCCATATCCGTCCCCGCCGCGCCTTCAGCAAGGTCAAACGTTGTCTCCTCAAGCCGGAATCGCGGCCCCAATTCCGCCGCGGCCGCGAGCGCCTCCGACAGCGGCACGCGGTCCAGAACCGCGAGGATGAGTGCAAACGCCGCCAGCGCAAGCACCGGTGCGGTGTACAGTACGGGTAGTGGCGTCACGACGGCCTCGTTGAGCATCGCCCACCCCAGCTCGGTGACCACTTCTTCGGTCGCGCGTGACTTGCCCTTGGGATCGGGACCGCGGGGCGCGCTGCGGCCGGGAATGGCGCCAGTGCTGGCGCCCTGCCCGTTGCTTCGGTCTGCTGGCTGGGCGGCATCCGGCCCATCCCTAGCGCTCCCCCCTGCCTCCACCTCTGGCCCCCGGTCCTCACCCCCCGGCGCCCACATCCCGTCCAACCCCCGCACGCCGCGCCATAAGATAGGCCACGGCTGCTCCACCACCATGTCAAAGCACAGTGTCTCGAGCGCGACCTCCTCGGTCGCAAGAATATCCTTCTCCCACCGCCGGTACTCGAGCGGCTGCATCTCGGCGTCGCGCTCAGGGTCCCACAACGGTGCGCCGGGCTCAAACTTTGCCAGGCAAGCGTTGACAATGTGTCGCAGCCGGAGCGGCGCCTCCTCGACTTTGGAGGCCAGAAAGAGCATGACTGGCGCGACAAGCTGCAGTGTCAGTGCTGGCGACGGAACCCTTGTAGCGGGCAATCGGGATCTGCTCCATTGCGAAACACGCACCTTGGGCTCAAAGTCTCTCAGCGAGCGACGCATGAAAAACCGATGCACCAGCGTTGCCCCAACCGTCATCGGCCCCTTGCCGTCCGTCGATTCGGCATCGCCTAGGTGGTCCCCCTTGATCCTGCGCGCAACCGTCAGCCCTTGCCCTATCCGCCCGCTTATCTCTGCTCCCCTTCCACTCACGCAGCAACACGCAGCCAGAGGGACCGCATGAAATGGATTGTCTCGCGGCGACCGGCCAGCTCGCGCGCGAGCGGGATGGAGTCTGCGCGTGAGGGAGTGTGGTCGAGCATCGCCGGCGTGAAGAGCCACTGCTTGTCTGCCTCGCGCTGGGCGCGGGCCGCAGATACTGCGCCGGAGGTCGATGCTCGTGGCGGCGCGGTTGAGGAGTGCGCGGCAGCCATGGTGGGGATTTGTGGAATGGAAAGCGGACCAACGGGTTGGATGGAGCAATAACGACGTGTGGACTGTTGCTGTTCACCTCCACCGGCCCGTCGCAATGTCCATCATCTCACTTGGGACAAAATAGATCCGCTCCCAGTTCCGGGACCCGGTGCAGGCCAAATGACGAGCGACTCGGCAGTGGGCTGGGACGTTCACGGTAGACACACTCGCCTAGCTCCTCCACAAGCATGTGAGGCGATGGTGGCCAGGATATAATCGGCAGCGCCCGGATGTTAGCGCACCGGCCGCACAGAGGCACCATCTCCTCGTGAGTGTGGTGGTTGACCGGTGAGCACTTTGATCGGCTGGGACCCACGTTGCGCGTCCACAGTGTCTGTGAACATATCCGCCATGCGCTCGCAGAGGTCCATCATCCTGTCCAGCGAGTGCGAGCTTGGCACGGTGTGCGAGCAATAATACCATGGTAAAAGTTACCTACAACTATAATATGATCTAAGTATGAAGAACGAAGCTCCTCCACATCCTCTGTAAACACGCATATGAATAATAATAAAACACTCTCCCCTCCTCATTCCACTTTCCACAGGCTACTGTTGTTGGTGGTGCTGCGTCCCGCCTGCGACGCTGCCAAAGCTCGAGTCAAAGCTACTGTCCTCGACGCGCTCCCGAACCTGCCGGACGCGACCTATGGCGCCGACCGTTCCCTTCTCCCTTTCGCGGCGATCAGAGCGGAAGCTCAGGTCACGCGTGGCCGTCTCTTCAAAGTGGCGTGCGAGGGTGCGAACGCCGGCAGCGGCGCCCTGGCGTGGGGGAAGCGGCGGTGAGATGAACTCCTCGCCGCTGCGCACGCGGGGACGCGGACGGGGTGTGCCCGACACGATGCGCGGCGCGGGGCCGGGGGCTACACCCGGGGCAGTGGAGTGTTCGAGAGCCGCGGAGCGTTGCGGCAGCGTGGGGTAGAGGGGAGGGTAGAGCGGGAGCCGTCGGGAGCTTGAGGGGGCCATGTTGCCATACGCGTAATCCTCAGAGTTGGACGCGTAGGCGTACGAGTACGGGTGTGTCGGGCCGGCATTGGAACTAGAACGCCGAGGGCGCTGAGATGGCCCCTGCGGCGCGGCCCGGGGTACGTTTGGTAAAGCACCTGTAATCGGCCGTGAAGGGGTCTGCGCCATGGTTATGTCACCATCAAAGGACTCATCGCGGCGGTTGAGAAACGCATGAGGCTGGTGGCTATCGGCATGGTCCTGTTCCGGCCCACGAAACACGTTGGCGTCTTGCTGTTCGGCATGGTCCTCGTCGCGCTCCGACACACCCTCCTCGACATCACTCTCGCGCTTCCGGGGAAACATCCAGCCCATCACCTTTTTGAGGGTCGAGGGTGGTGTCGCGGCGCGGTCTTTCCTGCGCTCCTTCGTGCTGTCCTTTACGTTCACTTTCAGGCGCTTTGGCACCGCCGAGGCGATCTCGGGCTCCGTATAAAAAGTTCCGGCGACACTCCTCCTCTCGCCCTTCTTAAGAAGTCGCACCTCCAAGGCCTCTACGCGGACAAGGAGCACGTCCCTGAATGCATCAGTACAGGCTGACGGTCAACAAACTTACCATGCCCACTCGCCTTGCGCCTCCTCACGAGTCAGACCTTCCGAACGGAGGAAGGCGTCGACAACCCTGTCGGCGCTCCACGCGCGCGGCGCGTCCTTCTGGCGCTTGGATGCCTGGGCGATGAAGTTGGCTTGTTCAGCTACAAGGACGGCCTCGAGGCGTTTCCACTCGCGCTTGGTCCAAGAAGCTGTTTCTGCCAGGCTGACATTGCTCGCCCAGCTTTCAACTCGCTTCCGCTTGACCGACTTGTGCCAACCACCAGGGACTTCGCGCTCAGTAGGGTCCTCAGACGCCATGCGCGTGCGGTCGAGCAGATTGGCCGACGACAGCTCGTACTCTGCCTGGCGTAAGAGCTCGTCCTTGTTGTACATTCTCGACCCTTCGCCGGCCTCGTAGGCACGCGTCACGTTAGCGTGAGACCGACGTGAGGCGACCGAGCCGGCGCGCGAGTGCGCGCGGCGAGGGAGCTTGCTGAGGTCGAGTGTACCATCCGGCAGGATTCCGTGCTCAATGTATTGATGGTTCTGATATCAGCCCAGACTGTGTCAGGTTGGCCGATGGTCGCATGCTACTCACAACTTTGAGGATAGCCGCTGCGCGGGCAGCGGCCTCAGGATCCCACGAAGCGACCTCGACCACTGCCCTAACTCTCTCATCTTCTTCCTCCTCCTCGTCCGCCATAGTCATCTCATCTTGTAGGGTGCGCTCGTCAGCGCGCAGGTGCGCACGTCGTTGTTCATGAGCAGCGAGAACTGCAGGCAAGGTCGAGGGAGACGCCAGTCCTGGGTCCGGAAGGCGAGAACGACCTGCAGCAGCGTTGCCGGGGTACAGCGAAGGAAGACGAGTGGCGAGCTGCGGAGTAGACAGACGAGCGTGCGTCTCCAGAATGGCAGCGGCCGTCTCAGGATTCATTGAGGCAGGCGGGCGAGGAAGGGTGCTATCTTGAGACGGAATAGAGCGGGCACGGGCTGGCCGGTGAGGGATGCCGGTGCACCAGTCGGGGCACGGACCTGTCAGTCCACGGGGGTGTGGCCTCTTTGGGCGGAGTCCGTGGACGTAGGTGGACGTGTGAACGCGCTGGGTGGTGTTCATCGCCGCTGTTCGTTCTGGGGCTGCGGTCGTGACAGCAGGTGAGGGAACGGGAGCTGCAGTCTCGACGGGAAGGGGGACCGTAGAGTGAACTGCAGGCTCTAGACCAAGCGTGTTGTCCTCGAAAGGAGTGGTGTCAACGGAAGGAGGTCTTTCAACCGGCGCTGCGGTCGGACTGGGAGCTGTGGCCTCGAAAGGAGCGGGCTCCACAACCTCAGCCGTATCAGCCGTCTCAACAGTTGCCGCCGACACGGCATGGGGAACGGGTTCAACCCGAATCGGTGCGGCAGCCGTATCCATAGGGGGAGGGCCATCCTGGGGCTCGTTCTTGACCTGGACTGAGTTATCGATGTACGCCGCGGGCGGGGGCCCAACGACTGGTGCGCCGCCCTCGTCGTCCTCGTCGTCCTCGACCTTGACGACCTCGATGGGGCGGAGGCAGATGACAATCTTGTTGCTCGCGCTCGGCGGCGGCGGCGGGTACAGCTGATGCTCGTCGCGGGCGTATTGGTCCTTGTGGCCGTAGGCGTCGCCCTCGTCGTGGTCACTGCGGTGGTACGCGTCGTAGCCATGGGAATCCTCTCCGTCGTCGTCGTAATCCTGAAGGGCACCTTCCAGGTCTTCCTCCTCGCTATCGGCACTGTCAGCAGAGGCCGCATCGTCCTCCTCAGGCACCAGCCTGAGCCCATTGCGACTCTCTGGGATATCGTCGTCGATAGCATCCTCGGGAACACCAGCCGGCACTTCGCGCTCCGTCTCCGTGCTGGTACCAGCGGGCGGCGCGAGGGTGAAGCCGCCAGGTGTGATGCTACGTGACGCGCTACGGCGCGGAATCTGTGTCGCATCCCACTGGTCTGTGATCTCGTGGTCGGTGAAGTGGCGCGTGCCGTTGATCATGAGAATGTCGCCAGCAGAGATGTCCCACGCACCCGACTCAGCCTCCATTGTCTCGTCAGCGCCAATGTCAGACCCGGAGCCCGAGTCGCTCATGATAGGGCGGGAGGGCGAGGAGCCGGGCCGACCGCCGCCGGACACCTTGGTTGGGGAGAGCGATGCGTGAGGTGGCGTCGCAAAAGTCAAGGACTTGAGGGGCGACTCGAGCAGCGAGGGCGGATCACCCTTCCGGATGACACCGGGAGAGCTGGCCGGCGACCCATTCACAAACTGGATGGAAAAGGAAGGAGAGGTGTTGTACGGCAGCAGCGGCGAGGGGTGCTGAGTAAACGCAGCCGACTGCGTGAATGTGACTGACTTGCGAGCCGACCTACGAGACTCCGGAAGCGGTGCCTGCAAGGGAACGGCCTCTGCGGGGCAGGAAAGGCGCGTCGAGCGGCGGAGTAGGGGGGTGGAGACGGGTGGAGCGTGCGCACCGCCCATGAGGTTGTTAGCAGCAGGCGAGCGCTCCACAGGAAAGCCAATTCTCCGCGCGCGAACAGACGAGGGTTCACGAGGAGACACCAGTTCGTGTGTTGGAGTAGTCTCAGCCGCAGGTGGAGGCCCCCGTACAGGAGTGGGCTCACGCATAGGAGAAGCCTCGCACTCCAACGAAGCCTGCCGCTCGTCGGTAGGCTCACGGTCAGAGGAAGCCTCTTGCTCGCGAGTAGCTTCATGCTCTTCAGAAGCCTCATGCTCCGGGATGCCATCATCCTCGGAAGCTCCGCGTTCTGAGATAGCTCCACGCCTCGGGGTGGCTTCCCGCTCAAGAATAGCTTTGCGCTGCGGAGAAAGTTCCAAGGCATCGTCCTCGTCCTCCGCGTCCTCATCCGCTTCCGATGGGGCTGTGAGCAGCGGCACCGCGGCGTCCCACCCAGGCGAGCTCCGACTGCGCGCCTCCTGAGCGAGGGCAGGCATTGTGGGCGAGGCAGAACGCCCACGCTTGACAGGCGAGATGACATTCGGCGACGGCGGGGCGAGGCTGTGCGCGCCCCTCGTGCCCAGCACCGGCGCAAGCGCGGTCGCCCGTGATAGGCGAGGCGACCGGCGACGAGGGGTCGACATCTCGGGCTCTGGCGACAGGCGGGGAGAGCGGCGGGGAGACGGACGGCGAGGCGTGGATACCTCTTGTACCGGCTCGCGCTTCGGCGAGGCCGGGGGGGTGTCCTCGCGGATCGAGGCGTCCTCGATGAAGATGGCGGGCGTTGTCATGACGAAGATGTCGGCCTCGGCCTGGCGGGCGGGTGTCGAGGCCGCGGACGGCGTCCTAGCGCAGGGAACGAAGTGCGCGTCAGCGTCGTGCGTTCTGTCGCCGCTAGCGCTGCCGCTGTGGTCGTCGTCGAGTGACTTTGTAGGTCCCTTGGAAGCGGCAGGCACGTCCTCGTCCTTGTCCTTGTCCTCATCAGCAAGCGCGGCAGGCGCACGCTTCTCGTCGGCAGCCTCCTCGGCGACACTACCGATAGCCGCGTGCAACGCTTGGACAACATTGTTGATACCATAGGTTGGCGGGGTCGACTCGTGCTGGTCGTCAATTTCAGACTTGGACTCCACTTCGATGTCGGAAGCGGATTTGGCTTCGGACTCGGCCTCCGACTCGACCTCCGGCTTGGGCTCCGCTTCGACCTTCTGCTCCTGCTCCTGCCCGTCCGCAACTGAGTTCTCGGCGTCGAGAGTTGCGGAAGGGAGGAAAGGGGGTACGACGCGCAAGACAGAGGCAGCGGCAATGGTTGCAGCGATTCCTGCTGGCAACAAAGCGGGGGAGGGGCGATCAACGTGGCGCTGCGCCAGGCGCGAAAGGATAGAGTTACCCAAGATAGAAGAGGAAGAGTGAGCCAGTTCAACCGTTGGTGCGTCGTCGGTGGGAGCATAGGCTCCGTCCTCGGTCGCAAGGTCCGCGTGTCTGTCAGAGATCACCGTGTCATTGCCTGGCGCGGACCAAGGATTGGGGTCTTCGTTCTCTAAGTCGATGTCAAAGGTGGGCTCGGGGCGCAGCTGGGCCTCGTCCCACTGGATGTCCTCGTCTTCGATGTCTGCCGACTCGTTGGCGTCCACAGACAATCCGCGCTCGCGCTCGTCCTCGTTCCCGTCCTCCGCGTACTCTTCCTCGTCCTCGGAGAGGTCGTCACGCTGCGTGGCATACGACTCCTCCGACACGAGAAGGGTGTTGTCGGCGGGGTCACCATGGGATGGGTTGTCAGACAGCACGGTGTCGTCGGCAGGGTTGACCTCTGACTGGCTCTCCGAGACCATCGTGTCGTCTTCGGGATGAACGGCGGGCTGGAGAGCATCGCGCCGCCTGTCGTCTCGAGGGTTGACCTCAACATCGGATGCGGCGTCAGAGAGCACCGTGTCGTCGGCGGGGTGGGTGTCCGAATGGGAGGCAGGCAGCGCAGCCTCCAGGGGGTGAAGAACAGCTTCAGCGACTGGCTGGGCGAAACGCGCGGGGGAAGACGCAACCACAACCATAAGCGGGATGTCGTCGTGGGGGCTGCCCTCGTCGTCGGCGTCCGAAGCGGCGTCGGAAAGCACAGTGTCGTCTGCGGGGTCGACGTTGGAGTCGGAGTCCGACCCCGCGTCCGAGGCCGACTCGCCTGCGGACAGGACGGCTTCGCCGCGTTGGACCTCTGAATCAACATCAGAGAGTAACGAGTCATCCCCTGGTCGGACCTCGGGCCGCTCTGCCTCAGCCACGGATAGTACAGCGTCGTCGTAGGGGCGCGCCAACACCTGGGATTCGTCTGAATCGTCCTCGCTCTCCGAGAGCTGGGTGTCGTCGCCGGGGTTCATCTCCGACGCATCGCCAGAGAGCACAGTATCGTCGGCAGGGTCAATATCAGAGGCGTCGTCCTCTTCTTCCAGTCGAACGCCGAAGGCGGCAGCGGGCTCGGCGGGCTCGTCGTCGGCGTGCTCATCCTCGGCCGACTCGTGAGGAGACGCGACTGAAGCGCGGTCCGCTGTGAAGCCATTTGCGGTAGCCGAGGGCCAAGAAGATGTGGCAGTCGGCGGTTCAGGCTCGGGGGCACGGAGCCCGACTGCCGAAAGTCTTGAGGGCAGGCGGGCAAGGAACGGGGACTGGAGAGGGGCCGGCTGGGGGCTCGGTGAGACGGGCGCGCGCAGGGGGGTTGCTAGGCGTGCAATGGATAGGGCAGCGAAGGGAATGTACGACGGAGAGTACATATCGCGAGAAACGGTGTTGTCCGCGCCGTCCAGCTCGGGCGATGGCTCTTCTTCCTCGGATACCGAGTCGCGCTCGTGCTCTTTATCGCCCTCTTCGGGCTGCAGAGCGGTCTCCTCCAGGTAGTCGTCGGCCCCGAGGTCCACAAAGTCGCGCGGGACGTCTGCGATGAGAGCCTCAGCCTCAGCCTCGGCCTCGGCCTTGGGACTCGGACTGGCCAAGGGCGCAAAAGGTGATGAAGGAGGCGGGCAGTGCTGATTCTCAGGAGGCGGAGATGTTGTAGGGTCACGGGCGGGGGACACGACCTCGGCGGCCTCCGGCTCCGGCTCCGACTCAGACTCAGACTCGACCTCATCGCTGTCGCCGTGCCCAATAGCCGTATCGTCCTCCTCAATCTCGGGGCGGGATACGCGCATCTCCTCCGGGCAGGAGGTTGCGCGGTTGCTACGCGGAGGCGTGTTGCGCCGATGTTGGACCTCGTCCCCCTCGTCGCTGGGTTGGTCAGCGGGGACGGGCTGCTCGAGCACGCGCTCGGACTCGTCTGCGTCCTCATCCCCATCGCGCTCCTCCTTCTTGGGCGACGGCGCGAGGTCCTGGGGCGCGGGCAAGGGCGTCAGCGTCGCACTGTCCCACGGCCTGAAGATCAACCGGCGGCGAGTCGAGGGAGTCGCATCGACCATACTACCACGCTGGGGGGTCGGTGCCGGGATTGGAGTCGGGGTCGGGTGAGCAACCGCCGGTGGGGATACCGGCGTGGCCATCTTGAACGGCAGGACATTGTCGAAAATCCGGCGTGTCCACTTTGATCCGCCCTCAGCAACAGCGCTCTTCTTCTCTGGCGACACGCTGCGCGGTGCGGGTGATCTGCTTAGCGAAGGGGAATGGTGGAGAGAAGCGGAGGCGGCGGCAGAGGCGGGGGGCGGGCATGCCCCTGCCGTGGCGGACTGTGGAGAGGCGGGGACAGCGGTCGGGTCGTCCATCGGCTCCTCGTCATCGCTCGCGATGTTGACGGGGTCCTCGGCAGGTGCCGGGGAGGACTTGTGCTGGTCCGCCGTCACATCGACGAGCTCCGAGAGCTCCTCCTCGGATTCCCCAGACCCCTCTGGCTCCACTGGTTCCTCCTCCATGGGTGCCTCGGTGGCGGGCTCCAAAGCCGCCTCATCCGGCAGGACTTCAACGGGCTCTGGTTCCGCCACGGCCTCGTCGTCCGAGTAGTCCGAGTCAGCCATGGGGTGATCCATCTGGTCCATGGGCATCATGTCGTACTCGGAGGCGAGGTCGATAAGGTCCTTTGTCATCTCCATGTCCAGGGCCTCGTCGCCGTGGTGTACGGCCAACGGCGCGGGACGGGCCACGGGCACACCGGTAAGCGCGGCAGTGATCGCAACAGCCGACGACATGGGCTCGTCACGCGCCTCACTGCTGGCTTTGCCTTTGCCTTTGGCGGCGCTCAGCGCGCTCGGCAACGGGGGGCTTATGCTGGCTTTTGGCGTCTGGTCGGGTAGCGGCATGGGCACGGGCGAGCCGCCAGCGGAAAAGCCGGGGGACGAGGCGGCGCCAAAGACATCGCCGTATGCGGAGCGCATGGGGGACATGGAGGTATACGGTTCGCTGTCGAGGCTGGGCGCGCGGTGGGGCGTGGGAGTGGGCTCTCGTGGAGCCGAGGGTGAGCCTGAGCTAGATCCACGCGAAACGCGGGAGGGGCCCGCGACGGCGTTTTCTGCGATGAACGCATGGTGGGTGTGCGCGGGAGAGGGAGAGGCAGGCCGCGCAGACGGCACCGGCGTGGGCTTGAGGACGGGGGAGTCGCCGATGAAGCGGCCGAGGTCGGTGAGTGGGGACGCAGGCGCTGGGCGGGGGAGGTTTTGGAGCATGGGGCTGGATGCGCTGACCTCGTTGCCGTCCGGCATCACTGGCTCATCGTGGTCGGGCACGCCATCTGCCTCAGCGCGCTCGTTTCCGTCTGAGTCTGAATCTGCACCAGCAGTTATTGGCGGTCTCGCGAGTGCGGAAGGCACGCGCTCTCCCTGCTGCGCGCGGCGGGTGTTCAGGCCGACGAATGTGTCGTTGCCGACCTCGTCGTCATCCACGTCTAGGTCAATGCCCGAGACGTCGCCGTACGCGACGAGATCCTCCTCCCGTTGCTCCTCGGGGCCGCCGCGACGCTTCAGGAACGATCCCTCGGTGCGAGTGATCTTGCGCGCGGTGGAGCCAGAAGCAAGAATCCGTGACCTGGGTCTGGCCGTTGCGCTGCGGCTACGTCTCTCGCCTCGCCGCGGCCCAGGGCTGAGGTGTAACGGGTCGGGACCAGGAGTGACGGATATCGGGGCCGCGAGGATGCCAACCTGGGTGTCCTTCAGCAGCTTGCGTTGTGAGGGTGTCATGGTCTTTCTCAGCTTGCGCGTCTCGACAGTGGCGGCATGGAGGCGCATGGCGCGCAATTTCTCGAGCGGCGGCGAGTCGACGAGACGGGAACGGGCCCGAGTTGAGGCCGGCGCGGGCGTCCGGCCGTGGTCATTCGTCGCAATGTTGCCTCCGGAGGTCCGCCAGCGACCGGCTGTCGTTGGTCGCTCTTGGGAACCAGACTTACGGCGCTTACTCGCTTCAGCTGGGGGGGTGATGGATTTACGCTTCGCGGCCGTTTTAGGTGTCGGGGTTGCTGAGCGGCGGGGACTGCCCATGTTGCGTCTCCGCTCTGTTGGTGACACCTCGACGCGGATTGTGATGCCTTCGTCGGCATCTGCGTCGATCTCCGGCTCGGATTCCGGATCTCGTTGGACCATCTTACGGGGTCGGCGGCGGAGTATGGCTTGAGGATCGTTGAGCGGTTGCTGGGACTCGGGGCTCGGCGGTCGCTGTACTGTCGAGGTGGACGCCTGAGGCGGATCGGGGCGAGACTGCAAGAGGTGCAGCCTGCTAGAGGCAGGAGTGATCAGACGGCCCGCCCCGCTCACAGCTTTGTCGCCGCGCCGCGTGGGCGGCGGTGATTCGGTGTGGGGGCCATCTGTGCTCCCATCGGACCATTCGGACAACGATGCCATGTCGGATGGCGGTAAAATCTTGCCAATGGGCGTCTCGTCGGTGCGCGCGAGGTGATGCGTCTCGCCTCCAGTGGTACGCACGGCCTGCGCCTTTGGCGTACTTGCGAGGGCGACAGGGGACGCAATGGCAAGGGTGTTGACGCGCTTTGGCTTTGCTGGTGCTGACTCTGGTGCTGGCGGGAGGTGGCGACCCGGGCTTGCCGGCGGCTGCGCGGCAGAGTGACCAGCTACGGCACGCGCGATTGACGCTCTCGAGCGCGTAACTCGCGCGGCGATCGGTTCTGGTGATGCCGTCGGTGCCGCTGGTTTGAGCTGAGTGCCCCCAACGCGTTCGCGCCCGGGCTTGGGCGGAGGCAGGGCGTGGCGATTGTGGTCGTGCCGAGCGAGGGCTGTTCGGGGCATTTTCGACGGCGGGAGCGGTATCCGCGACCGCACGGCGGTGCGCTTGAGCGGCGGCGCGGGGGCGGCACCTGCGGATGTGCTCGGGGGGGAGAGGTCCGGCTCGCGCACTGTGCGGACCATTGTTGATGACGCGCCGACGCGAGCGGTTGGGCGGGGCTGCAAGGGTCGGGTTGCTGGAGGATTGGTTGCGCGTGTCAAGACATGTACAAGGGGGTATAGTGATGGGCCAGAGGGAGACAGGCGGCAGTGGCTGCGAGGAGATGGATATGTGGTAGAGAGCAAGCAGAGGAGAGAGTGGGATGGACGTTGAGAAAGATGCCGGTGGATGTTGTTGTTGTTGTTGGCGGCGGCGCCGTCACACCGAGAGCGAGACGGCGGCGGATGAGAGCTGAACGAGGTAGATCTGTGTTTGTGAGTGCGGACGCTTGAGTTACGTAATTGGAGGTTCTGGATCACGTGACGTAACCCTCCCAATCCTCACGTGACGGAAGCCTCCCACTCCTCACGTGACTGCGCTCGATCACACGTGATGACGAGAAAGCCAAGCCCCTTTGCGATATTTTGAATACATTATGTAATGCTGAGAATCAGGTTTGATAAACATGAGAGGGTGGCTTTTTTTTCTTGGACCGAAAAGGAAGACGAAACGGAGACGAGGGCACCGGAGCAGAGCAAGGGAAAAAGGAAGACGGAAAAGGAAGACACGGAGAGGCAAGCAATGACCACCACCGCACAGTGACACACCCCGCAGCCCGCACCCAGCACACCCTCGTCACCACCACTGCTGCCCTCATCACTACCACTGGCACCATCCACCACGGCATCCAGCATCCTCCACATCCACATCCATCCTCCCTCGCCCGCTCCGCATCCCGTCCTCCTGCTGTCGGCCGCGCCGTCGCGTCGCCGGTCATATACCCCGTCTCCGCGTCGCCCTCGCGCCCACCCGCATCTCCTTCGGCTCTCGGCGCATCCAACTTTGGCGTGGGTCGCCAATCTCTGGCCCCCCTCACCTCGGCTACTGCCGTGACTGGACGCTGCCCAGTCGGTCCGACACGTCTCCCTTGTGCCCCCGCACCCGCATGCGCTGCGCCTCCCTCTGCGCCTGCTCCTGCTCTGTGCACACTCCCCCTACATCTCGCCTCCCGCCATGTCCGACCAACAGGACAAAAGAGACCGTCCCCCTCCTCTCAGAGGTACGTACCCGAGCCCCCGTCATGGGACGGACGCTTCGCCCGTCTCCCATCCACCATCCACCCCTGTTCTCGTCCCCCCATCCTCTTGCGCCTGACACCGCTCCTCCACAGACGACCTCGCTCCACCCCGCTACAGCTACCAGCAGCACACCGGTCCCGGATCCCGGCCCGAGTCGGTCGCATCCACCCCCACCAGCAGCAACCCCCCCTCGGCCCATCTCCCTCCTCACCACCTCAACCCCCATCCCCACCGCCCACCCGCCCCCACTGACCGCGGCCGCGCCGCTGCCACCGCCGCCGACTCCCGCCCCCCTCCCGGCTCGGGCCTGAGCTCGTCATACTCCACGCACTCGGCGCGCCACGACCCATCCGGCCCTCCTGGCCCTTCTGGCCCCCCTCCCCCCCGCTCCAGCATGTTCGGCGGCCCCGGCTACCCCTTTGGCAGCTACCTCGCCGAGAAGCGCGAGCGCGAGCGTCTCCGCGAAATCGAGCGCGAACGCGAGCTCCAGCGCCAAGGCCAGCAGCAGGGACAAAAGCCGCCTGGCCCAGCCGGCTCCGGAGGCTCGGGCAGTGCCAACAGTGGATCTGCACCCGCCTCCTCTGACCTCTACTCTGAAAAGCGCGAGCGCGAGCGACTGCGTGAAATCGAGCGTGAACGTGAGCGGGAGCGTCAACAAAAGGCCGGACCTGGCGGTGGTCGCCCAGACGGCCCGCCTGGCCACTCGACGTCATCCACTGCCGCCGGCGCGTACGCCCGGCCCGTGCTTTCGCCAACACTTTCCAGGCGGGAGCAGCCTCCACTCGTGTCGTCCGGGGCAAAGCCGCCTTCTGTCTCGGCATCCCACCCGCCTTCTGGCACCTCGGCGGCGAGCGCACCCCGTTCCAGTCTCCCTTCGTTCCCAAGCTTGGGGCCGCGCCCAATGGGGTCTGGCTACGAGCCTGGACGGGCGCGCTCCGGCTCGTCTGCCAGTCAGACTGCAAAGGATGTGCCCCCTGGCCACCAGCGCACGCTGTCCAGTACCAGCCAGCCACGGGAGAGCCTCACTGGCCTGTCGTCGATGGGCCAGACCAGCCCGGTCAAAACCACTGGTCCTCCCGGATCTGCCGCGGCGCGCAGCGGACTGTTTGACGGTCCTCCCCCTCTATCGCAGGCAGGCGCTCGCGACGTTCCCCCGCCTGCGCGTTCGCCTGTTGGGGGCTCGGCCACAACATCTCCCGTCCAATCTACCCGCGAGCCACCCCTTCCTCCTGGTGCTGCCTCCAAGCCACCGGGCGCCTCAGGCGCAGGTGGATCGGCAGCCACTTCCCACTCGGCACGTCCCCCATACTCGTTCTCCTCAACCTTCGCATCCGCTTACACTTCCCCCTACAACTCGTATGGCATGGGTGGCGGCTTCCTCGGCAGCGGCGGCGGCAGCGGAGGCGGTGGCGGCTTCCCCTTTGGCGGATACGGCTCGGCCGCGGAACGCGAGCGCCGCGAGCGGGAGCGCGAAAAGGAGCGTGAGAGTCAGTTCGAGCGCGAACGCCAGGCCCACGACCGCAGCAAGGCCACGGAGATTGAACGCGAACGCCAGGCGATCCGCGAGCGCGACCAGGCAGAAAAGGAGCGGCTCGCGCGTATCGCCCGCGAACGCCAGATCCAACGCGAGCGCGAGGCGGCGCGCATGCATGACGCGGCCGATCACAAGTCTGCGTCTGTCGTCCATAGCGGGGCCGTCGAGGGCAAGGCATTCCAGCCCCCGCGGCAGCCGTATGGCGACATGTACCGCCCCCGCCCGCCTGCCGCGCATGCGGCGCCGGCCGAGCCAAAGTACACCCGTCACATTGAGGTCCTCAACCAGCCCGGCGCGCAGCCACAGCCGTACCCGAGCGATCCTCCCCCCGTCAAGGCCGCCCCCGCCCCGCCCGCGTCGGTTGCGTCTGTTCCTCCGCCTGCCCCGCAGCGGGCCGCCCCACCTGCGGCTACCGAACGCCAGCCTCCGTACCAGTACACTCCGAAGCCCGACACGCGCGAGTACACGTACACGCCCCGCGAGAACAAGCGGCCGCGCATGGACACTGCGGTCGAGGAGGCTGCCGCTGTCGCTGCCGTCGCCACCCCCGCCCCCGCTCCTCGGCGCGCGGGTGGCAGCCGCAAGCGGAAAAAGGAAGAACCTAAGGAGGAGAAGAAGGACCTATCCGCGCTCGCCGTCGCCGTCAAGACATGGCCGGACGTCACAAGCGCGCCGGTCCAGGCGTACCTCAAGACGGTGCGCGACCTGCAGCGCGTTGTCGCACGGCAAGTGTACGCCGGCTCAGACTGGTCGCTGGCGCGCACGGCATTCACACAGCCAGAGTACGAAGGCAGCCTCGTGATCGTGCGCATCAGCGGCGCCTTCCTCGGGCAGCGGTGGAAGGTCCGCGGCGAGCCGGGGTGGGAGGAGGCGACCTCGTCTGGCACCGATGGCGCAACCGTCGGCCTCGAGTGGGGCGCCCACGGCCGCGCGCGAGAGGAGCGCCGTATCTGGGGCACGGACGTGTATACCGACGATTCGGACCTAGGCCTCGTGCTCATCCACGCGGGCTGGATCCGGTGGGGCGGACCCGAGACCCGCTCCGACTCGGACCTCGTCAACGTCTCAGTCCGCATAGTGCCGAGCCTCCAGCGATACTATGCCACGGAGCGCAACGGTGTCATCACCCGCGGATGGGGCAACGGTCACGACGGCGCGAGTATTGTTGTCGAGGGTGTCGAGCGCGTCAAGGTAAGCTTAGTGCTGGAGACACACTTCACTGACAGATACAGGTCGAGCAGGCAATCCCGCCCGCAATGAACAAGCGCGCCAAGCGCAAGCTCTACATGGCTGAACTGTTCCGCGAGCGCCAGCTGCTCGAGTCGCTCTCCCCACCGCCAGGCGACGTCGAGGTCGACGCCGGGATGCTCGCCGAAGACATTCTCCTGCCCGAGGAGCTGCCGCAGCTCAAGCCGCCGTTCGTCTTCGACCCCGTCGACGAGTGGCGGGGCCCGGCGACGCTCGCCATCGGTATACTGCCGTACTATGTCTACGCGCCTGAGGCGCTGCAGGGATACCTCGAGTTGCCACTTGACGGGGGCCCGACGCTGTGGACGCACAACCTCGAGTTCAGCGGCTCCAAGGAGAAGTAAGTCCCGCACGCACCCCACTGTCACTGACTGCCTAGGTACCTCATCGAACTCGAACAGGCCGACGACGGGCTGGTGCTCAACCTGCGCAACGCTAGCGTAGAGAGCGGCGATCCATCGCTCGCGACGGCGTGGAAGCCACTGCGTGACGGGATTGACCCTGCCATGGTGCAGTGGATCAAGGACGGCCTGACGATCCAGCTCGAGGGCGACGCCGACGAGGGGTGGTTGTGCCCTGCGCACGTATTCCGATGGTTCTTGCGCAAGGACGGGCCGGTCAGCCTATCTGCGTGGAATGACGGGACGGTGTCCAAGGCTGCCAAGGCTACTGAGGGCGACGGCGACGAGCCGATGGACGAGGACATTGCGACCACGGACAAGGCGGCGGTTGCGCCCGCGGTCAAGGTCGAGGACGACAAGGACGTTGACGTTGACGGCGACGTGGCGATGGAGGAGGAGCCCGCGCCGGTGCCTGCGGCCACACCTGCGCCGGTGGTAACGACGCGGCCTGCGTCCAAGTCCAAATCGCCCGCCGAATCTACGCAGCCGACACGCACGTCGCCGCGCAAGGCGGCCGCCCCGCTTCCCGCCCGCTCAGCGTCGCCTGTCAAAGCGGCATCCCCGACCAAGCTCGCTTCGCCCGTCAAGGCTGCATCCCCGGCCAAACCGGCTTCGGCTTCGCCTGCAAACGCTGCCTCGCCAGTCAAGTCTGCTTCCCCCGCCAAACCCATTTCACCTGTCAGGGCTGCATCGCCGGTTAAGGCATCATCCCCCGAACAGCCTGCCTTGCCCATCAGGGCTGCGTCGCCTGCCCCTGCCTCACCTGCCCCTGCGGCAGACGCAGCTACGTCGCCGCCAAAGGAGCTCCAACCCCAACCCGAGCCTGAGCCGGAGGCTGAACCGGCATTCAAGCCTGAAGCCGAACCGGAGGCTAGCCCCGAACGGGAGCCCACCAAGCTGTCGCCACCCACGCCGACGCCGCAACAGCCAGAGGAGCCCACAAGGGCCCCGTCGCCGCCCAAGGAGTCCGAGCCCGAGACCTTACCGAACCCGCAGGACGCGGCATCTTCGTGGCGGAAGGAGGCAACAGAGGAGGAGCTCGCAGAAAAGGCCAAGGTTCCGCAGCCGTGGTCCACGAAGCCGCTGGACCCGGTGTCGGCGACTGAGCCTGGATCTGCACCGGAGCCCGCGTCTGAGTCCGCCAAGCAGTTGTCGCCTGCACACGAACCCGCTCCGCAGCGGCAGGAGCCAGAGGAGCGGGGGCCCGCAAAGGCCCCGTCGCCGCGCACAACACCCGCGCCCGACGAGTCCACGTCCGAGCCCGCATTTACCGAGCAGCCAGCGCCCGCGCCGGAGCCCGAAACCCAAGAACCGGAGGAGCTGGCAAAGGCGCTGTCGCCGCCCAACGAGTTGCCGTCCGGGTCGAGCCAGCAGAAGGAGTTGACACCTTCGCTGCAGAGGACAAAGGAGGAGGAGGCGGAAGCGGAGCGAAAACTGAACGCCCCTCAGTCCTGGTACGGGCAGCCGTTGCACCGGCCCGATCCCGCGCCCGAGCCCGAGCTTGAGCCTGCGCTGCCCCAGGGGAAGGGCAAGGAGAAGGCGAGCGAACCTGCACCCGCTGCCGACGTGTCCCCAGCCGCCGCTGCGCGCGCTCCCCTGCCTGTGGCCAAGTCACTGCCCCCCAAGCCCAGGCCCGCGGTCCCCTCGGCGGGCCGCCCGACGATCGTGGATAGGTACACCCCGCTGCCGAAGCGCCCAGCGCCCGAGCCCGACGAGGGCAGTGAGGAGGGCGAAATCAAGGAGTAGAGTAGATCAATCAAGAGTCAGTAGAATGGAATAAAAGGGAAGTGAGAAGGATAAAATGCGGCGGCATTGCTCCTCCTGTGGTTTTTGTATCTGCGCCTTGTCAGCGGCTGCGTGGTGCCAGCGGTTGCACCGTTCCTGACTGTGCTGCTCGCATGTAATGTTTTTTTGTCTTGTGTCCCGAACGCATCGCTCGAGGAACTGCGGAAGATGCTCCAGTGTGGCCGCCGGTGGCACCTGCAGACTGCGGTTCAGCGACTAGAGCCGCGAGCAACTGCGTCATCTGTCATCTGCAGCCGATCGACAACAGGTTGTGGATCGAACATTGACAGCAAGGCCCTGCGTGTCCCTGGTGGTGTAGTATTATAAGTAACCTGCCCAGGGTTGGTGAGTCACTTTGCGCATGTGTCTGCCTGGGTCACAGGATCCGATCCGGTATCTCCGCAGTCTGGCAGTGCAGATAAGAAATGGATAGCATAACAGTGATACCGGAAGGGTGTATATAAGATCGAATAAGTGGCAAATAAGGACTAGGCGGAGCAGAGCACGACACAGCACGTGCGGCTCGCTCGTTTATTATGTATTAAGATGGTGGGGTGTCGAGTAGCGGCGTCGAGGAGCGCTCACGGGTCCTGGGCATGTTGAGCTTCGCCAGCGCCGCTATTGACAATAGACGAGATAGCGCCCGCGGGGGGCGCGTGGTCGCGCCGCCGCACGGTGCCCATGTCGGCGCCAGCTCCCGCGCCTGCGCCGCTGCCAGCGGCGATAGACATGTTGTCGCTGCTCTGCGCGCTCATAGGCTCGCTCTCCAGGTCATCGAGGCTGAGCTCGGACTGCGAATCCTCAGCCGACGGGTCGAGCGCGCGGCCGGCGAGGCCAAGCATCGCCTCTGCGCCTGCGGCGTGGTACAGCATCGAGTTGCGCTTGCTCTTGGCGGCTGCCTGCGCGGTGGGGTCTTCAAGCGTCGCGCCCGTCGTGCCCCCGGGCGATGTGCCGAGGTCGGCCGCGGCGTTGACGACCGCCTCGTCGAGGGGCAGCTCATCGACGCCCTCGTCGTCGAAGATGGCGCCGAAGCGCGATACTAGCTCGTAAAAGATGCCCGCGGGGATGCCGAGTGTGGGGCTGAAGACGATGCCAATGTTTCGTAATGTCATCTTGTTGATAGCCGAGTTCTTCACAATTAAGATTAAGTGTGCGGTAAATGCCCGCAGAAGAGTATAGTTTGCTGGTGGAAGTTCGGCAACAAGACGAGACAGCTCCGCAACACGGGCTGTGGAGTCGACGAGGTCTGGAGTCAGCGCAAGGTCAGGGATTTTTGACACTCACCAATGACCGCAAGGAAGCGCATATGAAGGGAACGTGTGAGGAGGCTGGTTGGCAGTTCGCGGAGGTAAGTCTTGAGGAGGCCGGCAATGGCGTGCGGGTCCCACCGCTCATCAATCTGAAGGAGGTTGACGTCGCCCTCCTGGTTGAACCGTTCTTTGAGACCCTTGATGACTGCGCTGCTGCCGCTGAGACGGTAGATGCCCTCCTCCTGATCAGCATGCTTGGCCTCGAGGTACTCGATGCAACGGAACACAATGGCGGGCAGACCGGCGACGGAGGCAATGTTGATAGAGTCCTGGAGCGGGATGCCAAAGACAGGTCGCGCCGAGCCCTTTTCGGGTGTCTTTCCAAAGCCCCAGAAGCGGCCCGACTTGGCCTTGCGTTCGCGGTCCCGGTCCACGTTGTACCCGGGAACAGACGACACGCCGTCGCTCGACAACTTGGTGAGGTAGGCCGGGGAGAAGGATTGCCGCCCAGGCATGGCGCTTTGGCGCTTTATCGCTTTGGGGGCCGGCTCCGCTGGCGAGAGCGTCGAGATAAGGTCAGTGTTTGATGTGTAGCCTGCCGTTGTGGGCTGGAGGTGAGACGCCGGCTGCTGGATGGCCGGGCCGCCCTGGCGCTGCGACTCCATTAGGTTGATGACACTCGGCAATGGGGCGCCAGACATGAACTTTGCGTTGGCGTCCATTAGCTGGGACATGGGTTGTGCCGACGTGACCACGACGTCCTTGCTCGACTTGCGGATCGCGCTCTGCCGGCGCTGCTGGGTGCTACCCTGCGGCGGTGTGAGGTCGGGATCCACCTGGCGGACAAGCATGTCGATCCAGCTATCACGCTCAATATCGCTGCTGGCGCACAGCACATGCTGTGAATCCTTCTTTCCGTTGGCCTCGATGATGAGAAAGGCATGACGAAAGTTGCGGTCATCGCTCGCGTCCGGCCCACGGTTTTGCCGGCCAATCTGCGCACCGACAATCTGGATAGAGCCCAATAGCACTCCCCCGCGCGACTCGTAGTACTTCATTACCGGACCGTCGAGGACAAAGTAGCGTGTCTTCCATCCGCCAAAGTTCTTGCCCTTCTTCGTCAGGTAGCCCTCTTTTCTAAGCTTGTTGGTTTTGGCCTGGACGACGTCGGTGGAGAGGAAGGTGCAGAGATCGGATTTGTCGCTCACGGGGGCGACGAGTAGCGATTCGAGGTACTGCTCCAACGCGGCCTTGCGTTGGTCGATTTTGCTGGGCGCAAAGTCCTTCCACGCCTTGCCTTCTGGTAGCGACGACACCATGCGCTTCCAGTCTTTGCGGCTCTTCCCCGAGCGCTCGTGTGCGCGCGTGTCGAGCTCCATGAATGCGGAGAACGTCTTGCCCACGGTCCACGACAAGGGTGTGGCCGAGTTTGGCGGGCGTACGTTGACGGCGACAATGAAGTACAGCACGTCGCGACCGTTTTGGTTGGGGAAGACAGTAGAGTGGGGGATGGAGAGGCGGGCATGCGGGAGGAGGGCGGCTGTGAGCTGGGTGTGGTCGGGCTGGGTGACAATGGCGACTGGGGAGGACTCGCTTAACGGTCGGTCATCGCTACTGGCGACGGGGGAGGACATTGACGGCCGAGAGGTGACAGTGTCTTGTGAGGGGCGGGGTGAGTCGGGGTCGGCGACCAGCTCTTCCTGCTCCATAATCGGGGATGCTCGCTGCGGCGACGAGTCGTCTGTGTTGAGGGTATGCGGGGACTCCGCAACACCGCGTGTGGGCGAGGCGCGCGAATGATGCGGTTGTTGTTGTTGCTGATGCTGGTCTTTCGAGTCGGCCAAAGCCATGAACGACGCAACTTCTGGGGGAAAGGTCATTCGGCTCTCATGTCGCAATCGTCGTTCCGGCATGGGCGACGGCAGCAGTCCCCCGCTTGGGGAGACGGACCTCTCGGGCATGCCCAATGCCGGATCGCTGGCAGCGGCCTTGGGAGCGGTAGTAACCACTGACGGCACGCTGGAGAGTGGTGTCGACTTGTCGTCGTGCTGCTCCGAGTTGTGTCTTCGGCTCTGGTGGTTTGCTGCTGCTGCTGCTGCTGCTGGCGAGGATTGTGATTCAGGGGTTGTGGTCGGAGTTGCGGCGCTGACACTGTTGGCGACACCACGCCGTGTGGACGACACTGGCTCGAGGCCCGCCGCCATTAGCCGGCTGTTTGCTCGCTCTCGGTCTGCTCGGAGGCGTTCATTGTCGCCTGCGAGATGGGCGCACTGCGCGCGTTGCTTCTCGATAAGCTTCCAGAGCTGGGTGTTTTGCGATTGCTGGGAGGGGGTCAGGTGTGGGGGCTCGACGGTCGTCGCTTACCAGGTTGTTGCGTTCGCCGACGACGGCTTCCAGAGTGCGCCGCGGGTCACCGCCGTGGGAGCGGAGGAGAGCCTCAATGTCAATGCTGCCAGACTGGTGTCGCGGGGAGCCGGGGCTGGTGTACTGTGTGGGAGAGGTGATGGGGGTCGCCGAGTGAGTGCGGGACATGTGGGTGCTCGAGGGCTGGTGCTGGTGCAGCGGCTGGGACGAGGGCCCCGGGGACGACGATGCGCCTCTGGCGACGTTGACTGCGGGGGCAACAGTCTGGGCGGCGGCCTGAGATGGGGGAGGAGCCATGGTCGCACGAGCAGATGACACCTGGCATGTGAGCAGACGGGCGGGCTGAGACATTACGCACGTAGCAACGGCGGGGACGAGGGGGGAGGGGAACGGCGGGAGACAAGTGTCCGCGGACAAGGGAGGAGGGACGAGGGAGGGGACGGGCTCGCGGCGGTGGTTTGCGCGTTGCGTCGTGTCACCGCTCGCGCGCTCGCGGTCGCGCGCGCTCGTTGGGGTTGCAGCCGGCGAGGGATGCGGTGAGACGCAGGAGGCACGCTGAGCGGGATGCAGGCCGGCCACGCGCGTGCGGCTGGGCGCGGGTGCCGCTCGGGAGAGAGAGTGTGTGTGCAGCCTCCGTCTCCGCCCCGGGTGGATGGGGGACGGGCACGGATGTGGGGGGGGATGTGAGAATGTGTGACCCCGGACCTCGAGATACCGTCCCGGGCGAGGTCGTGGGTGCCGCCGGAGAGGGGGGGAGGAGAGAGCTCGCGTGTGCGCGAAAACGACGAGAGTCGGGAGGCCGAGAAAGTCACCAAAGCGTGCGTGGACCCGGAGGGGGTGGCGGGGGAGGGGATGCGGGGGCTGCTGCTGTGGATGGCCGCCGACGGCGGGGGTGCTCACGGAGAGATGATGGTTGTGGAGGATGCGGATGTGGATGCGGATGTGGATGGGGTCGAGCGGTGGTGGTGCGTGGCTCCTGTGGTTTGCCCGCAGCCAGGGTCCAGGGGCGCCTCCCAGATTGGAGTCGGCGGCGCGGGCTTGGCCTGGCGGCAGCCGGGGGGGGACGTGGCCGTGCGAGGCGCCGAGGGGCGGGGTCCGCTGGCGCGCGCAGCGGCGCCGCGGCGCGGCGCGGGGCGAGCATGTCCGAGGGGCGGCGCCGCGCGGAGGCAGGCGACGACGCCGACGCCGCCGACGGCGGCCGTCGCCAGACCCACGGACATGCATGTTTTTTAATTCGGCGCCGGCACGTGGCGCCGAAACACCGCTTGCCAGGCCGTACGACCGCGCACGTAGCCGCCGGCCCCGTCGGCCGTGGCGGCGCACGCGGCACTCGGCGTACCGTCGGCGCCGGTCGTCTCTGGCGCAGGCCGTGCTGCGATCCTCCGTCCCCGCGCTGCAGGCGGACCACTGCGGGGCCGGTGCGCACGGTCGTCGTCCGCTGTGGCCCCGCCGCTCCCGGATCGCGCGGTGGCTTCACCACGCGGGGGGGGGAGGGCTGCGACGCGGCTGCCAGCGCGCGCGCCGCGCTAGCTCGATCCCTCTCGCTCCAAGTGCCAAGTGTCCCATTGGCACGACCCGAGTGACATCCCGAGGTGGGTTGGCCGCGCATAGCCCGGCGGGCACCGTCTGACAGGACAGCCGCCGAGTGGCCAGTGGCATGTGCTCGTGTGACGAGCGCGACACGTCTGCGCCGCGGCCACGCACCACCCCTCCGGCTGCCGCAACCACGATACCATCATCGTCCTGTGGATGGACACATATAAACGCACACTCTAAACACAAACACGGCCTCGGCGCGGGGCCGGCGCGCAACGCGCCGCACGCCGCTGGCCGGCCTCCGTTCTCCTCCGCGCGCGGCCCGCCGTCGCCCCCAACGCGCGAGCGCGTGCGCGCTAGCCCACCGCACAGGGAGGGCTGAACGCTCACCACCAGGGCCTCCCGGCCACGGCTGACCAACGCTCGAGGCTGACCGAGTCCAACACAGCCCACGGCTGACCAAAGCGCAAGCTTAGCTCGGCATCGGGCCTGCCGAGCGGCACGCCAGCGCCAGCCCCGGCGGCGTGCCTGCCAGGCCCTGCTGCCCACAGTCCGCCGCCGCGCAGGGGACGCGTGCGACGCGGACGGGCAGGGCCGCGCGCGGCCCTCCCGCAAGCAGCTAGCACCAGCTAGCACCGCTGCCGTCCGCTGCCGTCCTGCACACAGGGCCATGAGAAATCTAGGTCGCGCAGCGTCGTCGCGGCAACTGCTCGATGCAGCAGGTGATCGGAAACGGCGGCGGCCGGCACCACTCGCCGGCGGCTGTTTCGTGTTTCTTGTTTTCGTCCACCTCGCGTGGCCCCCAAGGTGGTCGCCGCGCGCAGCGCACCTGTGGTCGGCACTGTCCTGGTGCATCGCATCCAGCACGCCGGGCCCAGTCTGTAGGCTCCAGGCTGTGTCCCGGGGGGAGCACCCCGACGCGTCTTGGGCCGGGGACGTGTCTCTGGAGGCGCAGGTGCGGTCGCGATACAGCCTCACGGGCGTGGCCATCGTCCACTGTCGTATGGTCGTGAACAACAATTGCTTTTGCATCACATTGGTATAGTGTTCAACGAGGCGAGTGCCGCCCAGCTGCCAAGGTCGTCCTCTTGTGCAGGCCGCGCTGAGCGCCGAGAGGCGAAGAGAACGTCGCCATGCCCGCGCCAACGCTTGAGTCTCGGTCGAGTGTCGGTGGCCGGCCACACACTCGTAGGCATAGCAATCCCACGGCGCAAGCTGCCAGCTACAACCTACAGGACATCGCCCAGGAGCTCCGCCACAGTCACCAGCCTGCCCGTCCGGAAGCTCTCGTTGGCAGCCAGTCCGACGGCCATGGCGAGCGCCCCGTCGACCGCGTTGGCAGACAGCCGCTCAATCGCGGCAGGCGTCGCGCCGCTGCCGTCGCTGCCGCCGCTACCGCCGCTGTCGTCTCCCGTAGCGGCCACATCCCCAGCCTCAGGGCCCGCCCCCGCCCCCGCCCGCGGACCAAACAGCTGGTCCAACATCGCCTCGTCGCCGCCGCCATGCCCGCCGACGCCCACCGCGAACGGCACCTCCTCGCGCTCGCCCCAGAGGCGCTGCACGGTGATCCGCGCGCCGCCGGCAGCAGGGAGCTCCGCCTCGCCGTGCGTCACGCCCTCCTTGGCACCCCGCGCGCGGTGCGCGCTTTCCACCACCTCCAGCTCCAGCCGCCCCTGGTCCCCGTTGACCATCACGCGGTAGCCCTCCCACGGCGCATACGCGTGTAGGTGGTAGCTCATGGTCGCGCCCGAGTCGTAGCGCACCAGCACGCCCATGTCGTCCTCGATCGTGATCCCGGGCGCAAACACGTTCATGTCCCGGTGGTACCCGTCCAGCCCCGCGGCGTCAGCGCCGTACAGCCCCTCGAGGTCGGGCGCGTCCTCGAGGTGAATCGCGAACGGGTCGGCCGCCGCGGCAGGTGCCCCGCGCGCGCGCTCGTAGTCCCGCGCCCACCCCGACGTGGTGCCATTCTCCGCGCCGTAAAAGCTCAGAGACCCCATGCCAAACACGGACGTCGGCTTGGCCCGCAGCCAGAAGTTGACCAGGTCAAACTGCCGTCAGCTCGCGGCCACGCGCAGCACGTACGTGGTGGCTCGCTTTGTGGACCATCAGACCCCCCGACTTGTCCTTGTACCGGTGCCAGCGGCGGAAGTAGTCGGCGCCGTGCACCGTGTCCTGAACGTAAGCGGGGACGAGACGGAACAGGGTAAGGATGCAGGGCAGGCATGTGATACCACGCTGCAAGGTGCCGCCTGGTCCTCCTCGTCGTTGCTCGCTCCTCAATCCGAGCTCCTCAATCCGACTCACCAGGAGCCACTCGAAATGCACGCTCTTGACATTCCCAATCGTTCCCGCCGCGATCACCTCCTCCACCTTCCAGTGGACGGGGTTGTAGCGGTAGTTGAAGAGCACTGGCCGTCAGCCATCAGCTCCAGGCGTGACCACTGCGGCAAGGCGTGGCCACTGACGCCAGGTGCAGCCACTGCCGCAAGGCGTGGCCGCAGCCACTAGCCCAGCCCCAGCCCTCTCCGTTCGGCACCGTCACACCCACCCTGCAAGCAGCCGTTGGTCGCCTTGACGGCGCGCAAGATCTCACGGCACTTGTCCACGTCCCTGCTGTCAGCTCTGCCGCGACCCCTCGACGCACGTCGTCATGGGCTTCTCCGTGAGCACGCGCACGCCCCGCTCGAGCGCCGGTACAATGTACGCGTGGTGTGTCGCGTCCACCGTCGTCACGACCAGGACATCCAGCCGCTCCGTGTCGAGCATCGTGAGGAAGTCTTTCTGTCCGTCGTCAGAGCTGCCGCGCGGCCCACCCCGCCCAGCGCGCATCGCGACCCACCGCGTCATATTCTGCCGCCCGCTCCTGGCCGAGCTCGGCCAGCAGCGCGTTGTGCACCCCCATACGCGCAGGGTTCGTGTCGCACAGCGCCACGACCGTGCTCCCCGCCCGAGCGCTGATGCCCGCCGTGTACAGCTGGGGTGGGGTCAGCGCTAGCGTCATCGTTGGCGCGAGAGCGAGCTAAGCGCTAGCGCCGCGGCGACTTACGCGGGCCCGGTGGCCGGTGCCCACGATGCCGACGCGGCCACCAACGCGGACCGGCCCCGTCGCTTGCGCTGCTGCCTTGGTTGCTGTCATCCTGTCTGCTGTGATCTGGAATCTGACGCTGCAGAGAGACATACGGGGGTTATGTATCCCCCCAGCCGGGGACATGGGCTGCCGGCCCGGAGTCATGGGATAATGATATGCCGATGCCGTCGTCCGGCCCGACTGCCCGGATAGCAACTCACGCGACATCCACCGTCTGCGAGGTATTGCTTTCCCGAGCCCACTCGCTCATCGCCGCTCGCGCCGCTCGCTGGAACAACACTGTCCCGTCTGGTCCTATCGTTCACATACATAAATCATCTGTACACTGCACGCACGAGCGGGCGACATGGTGACAGTTACAAACTCGGCTTACACTTGGTTGCTATCTGATACTGTCTGGTAATTCATTGGTTCTGTTCCGCCTTGATTCTTCGCGCAAGGGATATGCTGCTCATAGTAGATAGTTGGCGTGGAGACCCCGAGCCGCTACTTCTTGCTGCACTTGCGGGGCGCCTTGTAGCCGTCACGGCGGACACCACCGCCCCACGGGGTCCTGCCCTCAACGACTGCGTCGACACCGAGGCCGCGCTCCGCAAACGCGTCCCAGATGAGGCACTCGTTGGCACCCTCCGTCAGCACCTTGTCGGCAGTGACAATGGCGTCGCGGGCGTCAAAGAACGACGGGCGGCACGGCTGGATCTTCATGGCAGAGATGATGAGCTGGAGAGCCAGGGTGTTGCCGTGCTTGGGAATGAGCGGAAGCGGGCGGCCATCGTCGTCGACCGACTGCACCGACGTCTTGGTGTAGTAGTCGTTGGGCACGGACGTGTCCTCGGGAGGGAAGAGCGTGTCCGAGAAGCCGTACTTCTCGATCATGCGCTGCGTGAGGACAAAGAGGAACTCGGCCCAGACCTCG
This sequence comes from Apiotrichum siamense, assembly GCA_023653615.1. Lineage (NCBI taxonomy): Eukaryota > Fungi > Basidiomycota > Tremellomycetes > Trichosporonales > Trichosporonaceae > Apiotrichum > Apiotrichum siamense. The sequence goes on along the minus strand of JALJEG010000060.1, from coordinate 80,948 downwards.
CCAATGGCGTGGACACCCAAGTAGCCGGGGCGGTCGAGCGTCTTGTACGTCGACGGGTTGATGGTCGAGTTGGTAGAGTAGACATAGTTGCGGATGCCGCTGTCCTGGTTGGCAGCCCAGGCGCCCATGGGGAAGACATCCTTGCCCTCGGTAAACTTCTTGTGCTCAACCACCTGGCGGATAATGGTGGCAATGGCGTCACCCCAACCCTCGCCCATGCCGCCAGCCTCGCCCCAGCCGAGACAGCCCGAGTTGCTGGGGCCACCGGTGAGGCGGGTGGAAAGACCGTGCGAGTACTCATGGATGACAATACCGGCCTCGAGGTCGCCGTCGCGGTACGGGGTAGCAGTGTCCCAGATGTACATGCGCATGCGGGGCGCCTGGCCGTCTGGGGGAGTCATAAAGTTGGCATTGTTGTAGCCCGAGCCGTCCTGAGCGTTGGCAATGACGGGGTCGCCGCCGCGGCCACCCTTGTTGAAGTTGTACATCTGGAAGTTGCCAGACACCTCGTCAAAGCCGAGACGCTGGAGAAGGTCGTGGTACTTGTTGCAGGTGTAGAACAGCTGGGTGACGACAAAGTCGATGTACTCCTTGGGGGCGAGGCCGTCGGGCTCGCCGTACTCGTAGACAAAGCTCAGGCTCTCGTTGACGGGGCGGTAGTTGTCGAGGAAGTTGTTGCGGCCCTCCCAGTCCTCGTGGGCAATGACATTGTTGCCGATTGTCGAGGCGACAGTCGTCTCGTTGCCGTGCTTCTTGGCACCGGGGAATGTTGCGGACGGCCAGGGGTTGGAAGACGTGGGGAAAGTGTGCCAGCCAAGAGGCGAGGCAACCTTGTCAAAGGGGTCGACAACCGTCTGGGTCTTGCCCGTGGTAGGGTCGTTGACACCCCAAGGGAAGACAAAGTACTCGGTCTTGGTCGACGGGGGCGTAGGGAGGGGCTTCTGCTTGCCACCCTTGCCACCCTTGCGGGCCTTGACCTCGTGCTCGAGGGCGTGGAAGTCGGCAGCCCAGTCGACGATGCGGACAATGTCGCCAGTGTAGGGGCAGACGTACGCCTCGTACCAGTTGTCCTTCATTTCAACCTCAAACTTGTAGACCGGGATGGGTCGTCCGTTGTCCGAGGACTGGGTGTACATGAGACGGACGGGGACATCGTTGACGACGTCCGCGGCGGCGAGCGGCGAACCCGAGAGAATCTCAGTCGGAGGCTCGGCCGGGGCAGGCTTGGGCTTGATGGTGTGCTGGATAACCGACGAGATGTCGTCGGGCTGGATACGGCCGACATTGTCCGAGAGCCTTGGAAGCAGGAGCGCGAGTGCCTCGCGAGGAGTGAGGGCGTCTTTGGGGGCGGGGTGGACACAGCGGGCGTCAAACGCGTCGCGGACGGTGCGGTAGCTGGCCTCGATGGCGGCCGGGTCGTCGTTGACGGCGGCCGCGTCGTCGCCCTCGGTGTCAATGACGCCGATCCAGGCCTTGGCGGCGGCCTTTACCATGTCCCAGGCGGACGAGCCCTGGGTCGCATCCTTGAGGGCGCTGCGGTGGGCGGCAAGCGAGTCGGAGAGCTCGCGGCACGCCGTCTCGCGCTCCTTGTGGATCGAGTCGCCGCCAAACAAGGCGGGGGTGGTGGCGGTGGTGAAGCTGTTGCCCCACGAGAGGATGCGGCCGTGGCGGTCGACGTTGACGTTGATGTCTCCGTCACCGACCTCGAGGCCGCCGACAATCTGGCGGGCGTAGACGTGGGTCACGCGGGTGTTGGGGTCGGTGTATGACTGGGGGTGTCAGCGGGTGCGGGGGAATAGGATGGACGCGTCCGTCGCGATCATGCGCAGGGCACGTCGCGCGCTACGCGATGGGTGCATCGCGCGATCGCGCGAGCGCGATCGCGTGCAGTGGCACAATGATGCCGACTGACGTGACGCTGACGACGCGGTGTGGCGGGATGGCTCCGACCGCGTGGTGGCAAATGCCGCTACTCACGTCGTCGCGGATATAAAAGCCGTCGCCCTCGGCGGCGCCAATCTGGGCGGCGATAAAGCTGCTGGCGGTGCGGATGGGGTCGGCGTCGACGCCGCGCTTGAGGCCGGCGTGGGGGGCGGGCTCGGCGAACGTCTCGTACGTGGCGTGGTGGTGGACAGGGCCAAACGAGAGCGACTTGCGGGCGCTGCGCGCGGGCTGGTCTGCCGCGGGGTGGGCTGCCACGAGGGTGGCAAGCGCCGGGAGGAGGGCGATGAGCGCTGCGACGCGCATGATGCAGGGTAGCGGTGTGCGAGCGGGTAGTGTGGGATGGTGTACAACCGGGGGGAGAGAGATATAACAGAGAGGGGATGGAGAGCGATGGATGGAGAGCAATGCACGCCGAGGGGATATCACTGCGCGGTCAGACGAGCCCTTTATCAAGGGGTGGGCGGGTGGCGGGTGCGGGGCCAGAGTGGCAAGTGGCCACGGCCGACGTCATTGATTACAGAATCGGGCTATCCATCGCTATTGCACATTTGCAGCCTCCTAATGCCCCGCCGGCCGGCCCAATCACACCGCCCACGCTGCGCTGATACGACACTGTGCGTGATAACACGCGCGCATGCCGCGCAGAGCACGAGCAGGGCGCCGCGCCGAGCGGGGGGGGGAGCTGGCAGCCCGTGTCAAATCGGGGGTTGCCGCGAGCGATTTGCCACCCAGCTCGGATTGGCCCGTCTGCGCGCCGCCGTCGGGTGCGACGCTGGCGCTGTCCATTGGCACACTCGGCTGCTGCCAGGGGCCCAGCGCGAGCCGCCCCACGCGCCGAGAGAGCCTCGTCCGAGCGGACCGGCGCGGGCACAGTGGGTCCCGCTGCCCAGGCGCGGGTGGCGTGCCGTCGCGGGAGCCTCCTGCCTGCCGTGGCCCTTGGCGACGCTTGTGCGGCCGAGGCGCCGACCGGGGGTTGGAGCGCACGCGCCGACAGGGGTTGGATGGAGCGCACGACCCGCGATTGGAGCGTCGCCGCGTCGTCCCATGCGCGGCCCTCTTGCCACCCGCGGCGGTGGCCGTCACACGCGCGTCCCACACTAGTCGCCTCGCGCGGAGCCTGGGTGCGCTACGTGCGGCACGCGTTCGTCTAGTGTGTCTTGCAATGGACGCGAGCCGGGAGGCCGTGCTTGATCCGGCCGCGCACGGGCGATGGCCACGGGACGAGACGATGAGGCCGCAGGTGGACACCGGTGGCCCGGCGGCCAGTGGCCCCGGTGTGTGTCCACTTTGTGGCCCCGCATCACGCCCTCTCTTATCTCCCTTATCACACCACACACAACGCTGCTATCAACCACCACTCTGCTGCATTCACACGTGACATTCTGGCTTCAACTCCCTCCTTGTTCCCCACGCCTCGCCCTCGCATCGCGCGCGAGACCACCTCACGCCGGCCGGCCAGGGAGACGCGCGCCCTCGGCGGCGAGCGTCGCGTACCACAGCTGCGTCTCGGCGAGGATCACCATACGGCCCTTGCCGGCAAACTGGCCGTCAGCGGACGCGCGACCCCCGTCGGCGCGATGCCCCCCCGACTCACCTGGAAGTTTGCACTCGTCTCGCCGACATAAATCTTGCCCAGGAACGTGCCCTGGTCGTTCCACACGTGGACGCCGTCGCCGGTGCCGGCGTACACGCGCCCCTCCGTGTCGCAGTGCACCCCGTCGGGGACGCCCGGGGAGACGTAGGCGAACAGCGTCGGCGGGCCGATCAGGCCCTTGCGGTCCACGGCGTAGCGGTAGCTGTGGATGCGGTTAGCGGCGCGCACGGACGGGCTGGCCGCCAACACCAAAGAGTGCCCTCGTTGCTCTGACCTGCGGGTGATCGGTACTCACATTGACGACGGCTTGGCCCAGTCGGCGCCGTAAAAGCCCTCCGCGGCGCCCGTGTCCGCAATGTACAGCCACTTGCCGTCGGGCGAGAACGTGATGCCTGGGCGTCAGCGCGCTCCGCGGACCCAGCCCGCACCATTCGGACGGACGTTGCCGTCCGTGGCGGCCTGCACGACGCCCGTGTCCGGGTTGAAGCGCCAGACCTGCTTGCGGATGTTGACCTTGGCGCGGAAGTCCTGCAGTGCACCTGTCGTCTCAGCGCGGGTGCCGCCGCGGCCGCGCAATCTCACCATAGTCAACGTCGGTAAAGTAGATCCAGCCGTTGGGGTGCACCGCCACGTCGTTGAGCGAGTTGAACTGCCGGCCAAGAAAGTTGTTCAGCAGCACTGCCGGCGTCAGTCAGTCATTGCCCTTCACCCCTGGACACACCCGTGGTATTGTACGGCGCAGTCGGCTCCATGAGGTACAACGCGCTCGCGACCCCGGGCCCCATGCCCTCTCCAGCGAACACAATCTTGCCGCGCCAGTTTGTCCCGCCGTTGGGGTTGATCACCGGCGGGTTGGCACCGACCGTCTCGACAGTGACGTTGGCCGAGACGAGCGACGTGCCGCCCGTGTTGTTGGCGCGCGCCGCGGCCGCCGCCGCGTCCGCCAGGGAGATGCGCTGCACGATTGCAGACTTGTTCAGGCCCGTGCCTGCCGCACGCGCGCCGGCGTTCTGCACGAAGAACATCGAGTCGGTCGGGGGGTACCTGGCTGTCAGCAGAGGTATCCCGGAGGGGAGAGCGCAGGTGCCAGGACCGGCTCCCTACGCAAGGCTTCCTCCCCGCAGCTCGCGCGCCGCAGCACGCACCAGACTGGCGCCTCGTGGAAGATCGGGTCGCCACCCTCGCCCGTGTCCGCCAGCAGAGTCAGCGACGGGTTGGCGCCAATGACCTCCATGAACTCGGGGTCGTAGATGTGGAACGGGCGCAGCCGGAGCGACTCGCGCGTCGTGCCCGGTGGCACGAACATCTGTGCGCTGTCAGCACCGCACCTCCGGAGTGGTCGCGTGCCCCCCGGTGCTGCAGGGGCCGCACGCGCACGCACATAAGTCCCGTCCGTCTGGTCCTGGCTCGCAATCGGGTCGAGCACGTTCATGTCCCGCCAGTCAAGGACCTGTGCGGCCGGCGGCGTGGGGCCGCCGCCGCGCGCGAGCAGGCCGGGGAGGAGCGCGAACAGCGGGAGGAGCAGCGGGGCGAGCATTGCGAGGAGAACGAGGTCCATGGGGGCTGTGGGACCTTGCCGCTTGGCGGGTTATAAGCGCGCCGCCGGAGTGGGGGGGGAGAGGTGGTGCTGCCTGGCTGCTGCGGCCTGGGAGTCAAGGGCGAGGTCACCTGCGCTGTTTCTGCTGGGTCTCTGTTTCCGGCGTCCAAAGTCTCGTCCTGTTCCTCTCGCGTCCGTCGCCATGTACTTGTCGCCGCGTCCACAGGTGTGTTGGGTCACGTAAGGATGAGCCTGCGTGCTAGCGATGGTCGTCGTCAGGGGACGCCCCATGGAGCAGACCGACCACGGCCTCTTCCGACTATTGACAGTGAGAAAGACGCCGGCCCGGAGCGGCATACCGCGGCATCGGCAGGTAATTCGCCGGGCTGCCCCATCGCATCCATCAACAATGGACATAGACAGATATCTGGCGGAGGTGTGGAGACCGACCCGGCTCATCGTGCGCGCTACTCGTCGCTAGAGTGGACACCAGCGCCGCCCATCATGTGTCTCTCGCGCTCGCGCGCCGCCGAGCCCGTGAGGCAGCGAGCACGCGAGTGCGCGACGCCGTCCGGCCATTCAGTCATCAGCGACCGCCTCGGCAAACACCTCTTACCAGCCACCGGCCCTTCTGTTGACCACCCCAGTTTATGTGGCGCAGTCGGTTAGCGCGCGTGCTTCACAATGACAACGCACGAGGTCAACGGTTCGATCCCGTTCATGAACACACTTGTCCTGGTCTGACGCGGCTCCGACGGTGGGCATCTGGTTTTTGGCTCTCCCTTTCCCTCTCGCCGCCGCGGCCCGGCATCTCAGCAGGCCAAGCCGGCCCCGAGCAGAGCGAACAGGGCGAGCAGAGCGGCCGGGAGGACGACGCTGACGGGCTGGTCCCCGGTTAGCACAGTGGGGTGTCACCGACGTCTGGGAGCCCCAGCCCAGCTAGCCCCAAGCTCCTGGCCCCTGCCACATTGACACCATTAATGAACACGAGCTATCCATCACAACAGTTGAGGCGAACCCCCGGCCCGCCGGCAGAACCGTGAGGGTTCGTCAGATACCAACGAGAAACAAAGGGGACCAGAGTAAACGATATGCTGCTGCCACTGCTACGCCTGCTACTCAAACACATCAATCGGACCAGCCGCGTCGCACACCCATAACAGGGGTCGGAAATCGCCAGGGGTGCCCGGAACAACGCTGTTTAATCGTCGTCATTGTCGTTGTCGTCGTCATCATCGTCGTCGTCGTCTCGTCACCTCGCCATTCGCCATTCGTTACAAAATGGACATCTTGCGTGGTCGTGACAGTATCGCAAAGCCGCAAAAGGATCGTAGAGTGGACGCCGGGCCGCACCGCCTCTTGAACTCAAGTCCATCACGCTGCGGCCGAGGCAACGTGTAGGTGCGCCTCCTGGTGTCAAGTTCGCGCGCGGCTGGCAATCTTGGCGCCGATGCTGTCGCGGATGATGCTCGAACGCTGCGAGCGCGTCTCGGACGAGCTGCTGCTGCTTGCGCTGATGCTGTGGCGGGGGTTGAGGCGACGGAAGATGGAGTTGCGGCGCTCACTGCCCGTCGCTGCGGGCTCCGCACCCACGGCCTCGACGGCGGCCGAGACCTCGGAGGAGACGCTGGGCGTCGGCTTGTGGCGTGGGGGCAGCGGCGCCGGACGCGGGGCCGTGTAGCGCGACTGTGGGGACGGCATTGGGTACTGCGGCTTGGGTGGGTTGAGCTTGGATGTGCCGGTGCTCATCGACGTCAAGGACGAGGTTGAGCTGCGGCGTGACGATGACGGGGGCGGCGCCGCGGGTGTCTTTTCGCGCAGCTTGGAGGCCTTGTTTGCACGAGGGGTGATCACTGGAGTAGCGAGCGACCGCAGAGGTGAGATGGTGCTGTGTCGGGGACCTTTGCCGCTATTGTCGGTCAACGACATGCCGGTGAGGCGGGCGAGCATTCGGGGATCAGAGGAGGCGCGGGGAGCCGCGGACGATGGACGAGAAGTCGATGGGCGAGGGGTCGCAGCGAGGTCGCCAGTACGAAGCATGGAAGCACGGTTTGCGCGGGGCGTCTTTATATATCAGCGTTACCGGTCATGGTGCACATGTGTTTTATTTTATTTTTTTTAAAAAAAAACTCACAATTGTTGGTGCTGCCAAGCTGGCAGGGAGTGTGACTGCTTTACGCTTTGCGAGGCGCTCCGCAGCCTCCCTCTCCTTGTTCAGAACAGCCTGCTCTGCGACCTGGCGGGGGTCACGGCCATGTGACGTCGGCAGCTGGCCGAGTCGCAGCAGGGCCGCGCGGTTCTGTCGGGGCTGGACGTCGGGGCTCGATAGGCTTTGAGGGGGAACCACGCTCCTGCGCCGTTCGTGACGTTCTGCCAGTTCCTTGGCCTTGTTGCGTGCCGTAATTTCGGCCACATTGCGCACTGGGCCGTCGACGGCAAGACCCATGCGCAGCAATGCCGCGCGGTTCTGCCGCGGGATGTGGGCGGGCTCGGCCAAGGAGGCGACGTTCTGGAAAGGTCAATACGAAAGAACCATAAGCGAAAATGCAAACAAGGTTGTGCAGACGAGCCCAGCAAGGTTGCAGAGGCAGCGTCTCTGAGAATGGGCAAGCAAAACCTTGACGCAGAACGAGTTACGCCTGGGGGGGGGGGTACACGGTACGTCCGTCTGGCGGTTCCCCGCAGGTACCGGCGTGCTGTGCTGGGTCTTGTTCTTCCCGGCACACGGACAGCATACTCGGTTCCGACCTGCGGCACAGTCTCTCCCAGACCCAGCACTAGGCGTTCCCTTGACGCATGACGAAGAGAACAGACGAGGCCGGGACAGAGTCACTCACCAAAGCGAGCCCCGAGCGCTTATGGCCAGGAACATTGTCAAAGGCGACAGGATATTCCTCGCCGAGGGCACGGCGAGTGTCGCGGGGGTCATCCCATTCCAGGCCCTGGCGCAGCGCGGCCGCCTTGGTCAGACGCGGCCCGACGCCTTCGATAAAGGTGTTGGCCGGTGCGGGACGCGCACGGAAGGGCGCATGCACCTGATCGCCATGCTGGGTGTGCGCAATGTGATGGAGAATAGGGTCGCCGTCGTCGAGGTTGTCGTCGCCGACGAGCTCGTCGACGAGCTCGTCGACGTGGCTGCAGTCGGACCCGTCGTGGTCCGCAAAGGGGGTCGTGACGCGTGCGTCGTCGTGTTCCTCCTCCAGCAACGTGTCGGTGTGGCTCGTCTGGGGCGTGTCGTGTCCGCTCGAGAGGCCAGGATTGTCCGACAGCGACAAGGCCGACAGCGTCTCTGACACTGGGGATGTCATCGCAGGCGCGGCGCGGCGGTGGTTCCCACGGACGGGGTGAGGGAGGGTGCAAAGTGGGGAATGATGAGGAGTCGCGTTCGTGCTCGCGCGTGCAACGACGTGAGCGGCGCGCTCGACGCGATCGAGGGCGGAGGGGTCGGTGTGATGCTGTGAGGGCTGCGAGGGCTGCGAGGCTGCGACCGTAGCGACTGAACCCGCGCACACGGGTGAAAATGAAGAGGGGAGCGGCTAGTACTGATCGAGAGCGTCGGAACGGAGGAATAGAGTTGGGTGCAGGCCGCAGAGTGTAAGTTTATATGGAGACTGATGGGAGATTGCGAGTAAGACGGCAGGGGATGGGATGGTCTGGGGGGAGGGGGACAGTTTGGCAAAGCAGCCAGTGCTTGACAAAGAGGTCGGTCCCCTTGGGCGACGGACACACGTGACGCGCCCCAGTGCGGACGCGACCGAGGAGACGGGAGGCACAGCAGCGACCGTGTGCCGAGCAAGACGGCCGCGAAGAGGGGACCGGGGAGAGGGGCCACTGCACAAGCGATGGGACAACGACGACCACGACGAGTGGGTATTGTTTTGGACGGGAAGAGACAGCCATCTTGCCATGTCGTGTTCCGTTGACACACGCGCCCCTCCCGGCCACTCCCTGGCCCTGGCGCCCGCAGAGACACGAGACGCGAGGGGACGCCAATCCCCGGCGGAGGGTAAACATGGGGAGCTTACGTAATCGTGAGCCCCGCAGGCCCCTCACAGGATCCCTCGTGGGAGGCATGTGGGATACACGCGGGAGCCTTACATAATACCGCAATGACGCACACTGGCATTGGCCGCACAGCGCCCAGCACCGCCCTGCCGCTCTCGATCGAGGCGCCGTCGGCCTCGTCATTGCAATGAAGGAGCGGCACGCATCATCGAGCGCCATCGTCGCCATCTGTGGTTTCTGTCTTTGCTTCTACTCTCATCCATCGCTCCATCTCCATCCTCGCCACCGCCTGGACCCCCTTCCTCCCCGTCTCACACTCTCCCCCTCCCCCGCCCACCATGCAGGCTCTCAGGCTGAGCAAAAAGTATCCCGAGCTCAAGCAGGACGAAATCTTCGACCTCATCAACCGCTTCAAGTGAGTCGTCGTGTGGGCACCCGGCATGCGACACTGCGTCGGGTGCTCCGTGCTCCGTGCTCCGGGCCCGTGCTCTGCGCTGCTGCTGCCTGTGCCACGGATGTGTGCCCCGACGCACCCCTTGTGCTGACGCTGCGTCTAGCCAGATTGATGTCGACGACAAGGGGTCTCTCGACAAGGCAACGGTCATTGCCGCCGTCCAGCAGACTGGCGATGCCGACTACGACACTGTAAGCCACCACGCGTAGCATGGGGATGCAACACTGACGCCCAGGCTCGCGAGACGCTGAAGAATGTCCAAATCGACTCGTCGGGCCGCGTAGAGGTCGATGACTGGGTCCAGTTCCACTCTCTCCTCCGCAAGTCCAAGGAGCAGCCTCTGTGAGTGGCACACACCACACACGCCCGACCCCTTGCTTGGCGGTGCGCTGCGGTGCGCTGGGGTCTGGATGGGTGCTGGGGTCTGGATACGCGATGGCTTGCGCACCCGGGTTTTGGATGGCTTGCGCGCCGGGATTTAGATGGCTTGCGAGTCGGCGCACGCCAAGCTGTTGCAGTGCACGTCCCCTTTACCATGTCTCCGTGCGGGGCCTGTGGCGGTTGCTGTGGCCTGCGGCGATTGCTGTGACCTGCGGCGGTTGCTGTGGCCTGCGGCGGTTGCTGTCTGTTTGGTTCTCGGATCCTAGCGCTAACCACCGATCTCAGGCTCGAGTCCGTCAAGGGCCGTATCGCCGTCCGTGGTACTGCGGGCACCAACTCGCAGCACACTATCAACGAGGATGAGCGCCGCTCGTTCACTGACCACATCAACGCCGTCCTCGCCGGCGACCCCGACATTGGCCACCTCCTCCCCATCCCCACCGACACGATGCAGCTCTTTGACGAGGTTCGCGGTGGGTCTACAAACCAGTCGTCATGCGCTTACCCCAAGACGGTCTCATCCTCTGCAAGCTGATCAACGACTCCGTGCCCGACACGATCGACGAGCGTGTCCTGAACAAGCCTGGGCCCAAGAAAAGGGCCCTCAACGCCTTCCAGATGACTGAGAACAACAACATTGTCATCACTTCCGCCAAGGGTATCGGATGTTCCGTCGTCAACATTGGTCCCCAGGACATCCAGGAGGGTCGCGAGCACCTCATTCTCGGCCTCATCTGGCAGGTCATTCGGCGTGGTCTGCTGTCCAAGATCGACATTAAGATCCACCCCGAGCTGTACCGTCTGCTCGAAGATGGTGAGACCCTCGAGGAGTTCCTGCGTCTTCCCCCGGACCAGATCCTTCTCCGCTGGTTCAACTACCACCTCAAGGCGGCCAACTGGCCTAGGAGGTGAGACTTTGGAACGAGCACCCCAGTTGACACCCAGGGTCGACAACTTCTCCAAGGACGTGTCGGACGGCGAGAACTACACTATCCTTCTCAACCAGCTCAAGCCCGACGAGTGCTCGCGTGCACCGCTCCAGACGCAAGACCTCCACCAGCGTGCGGAGGAGGTCCTGCAGAATGCCGACCGCATCGGCTGCCGCCGCTTCCTGACCGCCAACTCGCTCGTGGCCGGCAACCCCAAGCTCAACCTTGCGTTTGTGGCAAATCTCTTCAACACCTGGCCCGGTCTTGCTCCTCTTGAGGAAGCTGAGGCACCCCCCGAGATTGAGGACTTTGACGCCGAGGGTGAGCGTGAGGCGCGCGTCTTCACGCTCTGGCTCAACTCGCTGGATGTCGACCCGGGAATCTACAACCTCTTTGAGGACCTCAAGGTGGGATAGCGTGCTGCGGACTGTGCTGCAAACTCGGCTGACATTCAGGACGGCTATGTTCTCCTCCAGGGCTTTGACAAGGTCATCCCCGGTAGTGTTGTCTGGCGGCGCGTCTCCAAGCCCAAGGAGGGCCAGGAGCTGTCGCGCTTCAAGGCTGTGGAGAACACAAACTACGCAGTCGACCTCGCCAAGGCCAACGGCATGCACATTGTCGGCATCCAGGGCTCAGACATTGTTGACGGCACGCGCACACTCGTCCTCGGCCTCGTTTGGCAGCTGATGCGCATCTCCATCACCCAGACCCTTGCCACGCTCTCCAAGGGTGGCCGTGGTGTCACTGACCAGGACATGGTCCGTTGGGCCAACGACACGGTGAAGAAGGGCGGCAAGACCAGCACCATGCGCTCGTTCAAGGACCCCTCGCTGTCCAACGCCATCTTCTTCCTCGACCTGCTCAACGGCGTCCGCCCGGGTATTGTCGACTACAGCCTCGTGTACAACTCGAACGACCCCGACGAGAAGAAGCTCAATGGTGAGTGAGACTGTGGCCACCCGCCTGCGCCCCGGCTCACCCGGTCCTCTGTCCCCTGCTAACTCGTGCAGCCAAGCTCGCCATCTCGATCGCGCGCAAGCTCGGAGCGCTCATCTTCCTGGTGCCCGAGGACATTGTCGACGTCCGTCCCCGTCTTCTCCTCACATTCGTCGGCGCCCTGTGGTCTGCCTCGCTCAACCAGTAGTCGACGACGACGTGTATCTCTCCCAGACAGACATTGGTATATATCTGCTGAGAGGTGGGTGACCCGAGGGGGGCGGGGGCGGGGCAGACGCCCGCTCGGCGTTGCCTCATACCCGTTCGGTGCCAGAGAACGCCTCAAGACTGCTGGCGAACACTGTCGCCGCCAGGCAAGGATGTGTGAAAGGGGAACCGGGGTCATGCAGGCGCGGCGTTTGGCGTGTAGTGTAAAATGGCTGGTAATGCAACGCGTGCGCAATGCACGCGAGTGTCGCAGTGTCGGACTGTCCTGGGGGATCCCCGGCCGCGTAAATGACGTGTATATAATCATCCGCGGTTGCTCCTAAACCCCGCTTGTTCTTTTGACTCGGGCAAAAGATTACGGCGTGTGCGGCGGCAGATGATGCGGCAGCGAGGCCCGTCAGCGTTCTTGGCCCGTCGCGCTCATCTCATCTCTCCTCTTTCCCAAACATCCCATGCCCATTAGCCCGCTCATCAGCTCTTGGACACGCACCGCGCTCTCAGCCACATCCCGCTCCGCCGTCTCCCGTCTCGCCGCCAGCCGCGCAGCCTCCACCACCGCCACCCCCTTCAAGCCATTCGCAATGTCCGCCGCCGAGGTCAACAAGACGGCGCACGAGTTCGACAAGGGCAACCTTGACGCGATGCTCACCCGCCGCTTCTTCTTCGCCCCCGCCTTTGAGATCTACGGCGGTGTCGCCGGTCTGTACGACTATGGACCCACCGGCTCGTCGCTCCAGGCCAACATTCTCGACGCCTGGCGCAAGCACTACATTATCGAGGAGGACATGCTCGAGCTCGACACGACGATCATGACCCTCTCCGACGTCCTCAAGACCTCGGGCCACGTTGAAAAGTAGGTGGCGGGCGGCGGCCGGGCGCACGGCTAACCCTCTCCCAGGTTCGCCGACTGGATGGTCAAGGACACTGTCAACGGCGAGATCTACCGTGCCGACCACCTCGTCGAGGCCATCATCGAGTCGCGTCTCAAGGGCGACAAGGAGGCGCGTGGCATCAAGGAGGAGGCCCCCGTCGAGGAGGACGAGAAGAAGAAGAAGAAGAAGAAGAACATCAAGACCACCGCGGTCAAGCTCGAGGACGCCGTTGTCGCCGAGTACGAGTCGATTCTTGCCCAGATCGACAACTACACCGGCCCCCAGCTCGGCGAGCTCGTTGACAAGTACCAGATGGTCAGCCCCCACGGCAACCCGCTCTCCAAGCCCGTCGAATTCAACCTCATGTTCCAGGCCGACATTGGCCCCACCGGCCACATCAAGGGCTACCTCCGCCCCGAGACTGCCCAGGGCCACTTTGTCAACTTTGCGCGTCTCCTCGAGTTCAACAACGGCAAGGTCCCCTTTGCGTCGGCCCAGATCGGCAAGTCGTTCCGTAACGAGATTGCACCCCGCCAGGGTCTCCTCCGTGTCCGCGAGTTCACCATGGCCGAGATTGAGCACTACGTCGACCCCCTCGACAAGCAGCACGCCCGCTTCAACGAGGTCAAGGACATTGTCCTCACCCTCCTCGCCAAGGATGTTCAGTCCGAGGGCCGCACCGATGTCGTCCAGATGACGGTTGGTGACGCTGTTGCCAAGGGCATTGTCGACAACGAGACTCTTGGCTACTTCCTCGCCCGCACCCAGCTCTTCCTCACCAAGATTGGTATCGACCCCACCCGTCTCCGCTGCCGTCAGCACATGGCCAACGAGATGGCCCACTACGCCACTGACTGCTGGGACTTTGAGATCCAGTCGTCCTACGGCTGGATCGAGTGTGTCGGCTGTGCCGACCGTTCCGCCTACGACCTTACCGTCCACTCGGTCCGCACCAAGCAGCCGCTCCGCGTCCAGCAGCGTCTCGACGAGCCCCGCATGGTCGAGAAGCTCGACTGCCAGTTTGACGCCAAGGCCTGGGGCATGAAGTTCAAGAAGGACGCCGCTTCCCTCAAGAACTTTGTCACCGACCTCCCCACTGAGCGCCTCCAGTGCATCAAGGACGAGCTTGACACCAAGGGTGTCTCGGCTGTCAAGTCGTCGGACGGCAAGACGTACGATGTCACCTCTGACCTTGTCAAGATCAACCCCATCACCGTCAAGGAGCACATTCGCGAGTTCACCCCCAACGTCATTGAGCCCTCGTTCGGTATCGGCCGTATCCTCTACTCGCTCCTCGAGCACTCGTACTGGGCCCGTGAGCAGGACAAGGCCCGCGGCGTCCTCTCGTTCCCCACCCTCGTTGCGCCCATCAAGGTCCTCATCGTCGCCATCTCCAACGACCCCAAGCTCACCGCCCTCATCCACGAACTCACCCGCAAGCTGCGCAAGCTCGGCATTGCCTCGCGCGTCGATGACTCGGGTGCCTCGATCGGTAAGAAGTACGCCCGTAACGACGAGCTTGGCACGCCCTTTGGCATCACCGTCGACTTTGCCAGTGAGTATGGACGAGGACTAGGGCAGTGGATGTGAACGCCGATCTCTGACTCTCTCAGCTCTCAAGAACGACACCATCACCCTACGTGAACGTGATACTACGAGCCAGCTCATCGGCAAGGTCGACGATGTCATTGGTGTCGTCGACGAGCTCGTCAAGGGCAACATTGACTGGCCCACCGCCTCCACCAAGCTCGAGGTCTACTCGGGTGTCCAGGACGTTGAGTAATTCGTCGCAGTATAGGATGTTGAGGATGTCGAGTCGTAGAAAACGGAGGGGACTGTGCGATGCGGAGTGCGCGACTAGATGCGAGGCACCAGGACCGCAGCCTCGGCCCTGGTTGCCGGCGGCGAGCCGATCCTCGTCGCTCCTCTCCGCTAATGTCCCCCAACACCCGCAGGCGGCCATAGACTCATAAGGTTGTGTTGCATGCAGGTACTTTCTCGTAGAGGTCTAGGACCTCTGACAACTGGAACATCTTACCCGTCGCTCATGCAGGTGCGAGCACGGCCGGCGCTGCGGCTCACCTTAGGTCTGGAATACTACACTTTATACTGACTGCACTTTTAAGGTCTGGCATACTTTACCTACGTTGCCAGGGATCTACTCTTAAATCTAACGCCAGCTACAGAGAACGGAGTGTAAACGATAAAGGCTTCTCAGCACGGAGCCGTACTGCGCAGCATGGCGGCCCGCACGACCGGATGCAAGCCCATTGGGCGCGCAGTGTCGAGATTCACCCACATTAGTTCCTTGCACAAGGTCAGCGAGTGCCGGCGTGCGGGCGCGCATGCAGCTCCTGACCGTCCTCGGTGCACGGCCGGTATAACCAGTCGGGAGCCGCCTCGGCCCACGGCTATCTGCTTGGGCCGTAGTGTCCGCACAGCGGACGGCGGCGCGCGCGCCATTCTCCTGCAGAAAGACGTAAAAACGCACGCTGTCTGACTGTGGAGATTGGGCGCGAGGGCCGCGGACCAGCCACCACCGCCGGCGGTTGCGGTCCAGCTGTACGGCGCGCGGCGGTCGACGACGTGCGGGGACGGGGGTGCTCACCGCCAGCGCCCGCCGCGGTCAGGGCCTCGCCACTCGACGTGGTGCTCCTCCTGTCGAAACCCGCGGGCAGCCATTCCAGTTGTTCGTGGCCGCGAGGTTAGTAGGGGGCCGGTCTCCTTGTCGGTCATTTAACCAGATGTTGAGGCGCGCGGTAGTGACCTGCAGGCTGCCAACCAGGGTGATCGGGCCGTCGCGCCTGCCATTCTCGCGCAAACCCACCCTGGGTCTGCCGATGAATCTGTCAAACCGCGAGAAGGCCGGCAGCAGACCCGGTCCCACTACTCGTACCCACTCTGCCTGTCTCTGGCCACTGGCATCGACATCGAATGCGTAGCGGTAACCCCCGTGGAGTTCTCCCTAAAGAAGAACGGCGGGGCGACAGGCTAGGGGTACTGGAATGTCTGGAATGTTCTGGTAAGCTGGCGCGCCTTGTTGCATCACCCAGTGCAACGGCACCGGCAGCGCATCCCGGTGTGCGTCGTCATAGCCGCCGTAGCCGCCGCCTTTGGTCGTAAAGTCCTCGGACACGCGTGCGGTCTGCGACAGCGAACCCGCCCGGCGCCATTAACTGTTACGCGGGGCCAGAGCCACAGTTCCAGGCGCGGGGCGGCAGCGCGCTCCACCTCGGCTCCCTTCCTCGTGCTCCTGCATATGGCCAGTCAGAGTACCCATGATGTATGTGGCGAGAGGTGGAGCAACCCTGCAGCAATCCTGCCTCTCCATCGCTATCGTCACTATCGACAATAATAACGGCCATTATTGCGGACTGACGCTGTGCCGAGGTGAGGCCCGATCGGCGACCATCTGCCGCCCGGCCCGCCGGTGCCGCCAAACGGCCCGATGAATCGGGCCGCTCCCGATAACCACCCCCAGATGGAGATAGCGGCACTGAAGTATCTTTGCATCCAGGATCCATTCTTCTAGCTTTCGGGATGGCGCGGACGACCCACAGTGGACTGCTGCACAACGGCAGTGCAGCTATGGACAATCAGACGCAGACCTGCAGGGTTCCGCCGTGACCCACCGCATATCATGGAGACACTGCCGCCGGTTTGCCGAGAAACACCCACGTCCCCCAGTCCGATCGCTAACATTAGCCCGAGCCGCGCCCATGACGCCAGTCATCCCGACTCCAGGCTGCAATGTGGAACCAACAGACGGCGATGGCCTTCGCGGAGTGGGTTAACGGCGGACCCCGCCCTCGGATAAAAGGTACCTCGGGGCAAAGATGTTGCTGTTCGGAGAGACAGTATAGGGTGTTATTCTACCGATGGGTGCCCGGTGGCTCCGGCCGCCTTCCAGCTCATACTGACCGAAGCACGTAACCAGTGAGCTCATGGTGACTAAACACTCGAACACACCCTGGGCAGGTCGCGATTTCTTCGCTGATTCTGATTCTCGGCATCATATGTCCTGATCGAGAAGGACAAGGACATCAAACAGGCTGCCGAGGTCGAACATGTTTACATGCTGCCGGAGCTCGAGTCCGCAGAGCCAAAGCACGCTGCCAACAGAGAGGTCGACGATGCGGCCGGTATCCTTGCCGAGGCGGGACACGTTAAGTCACAAGGAGGATAAAAGGCGTATTCGGCGCTGGATGGACTTGATGCCTATATTCCAAGGGCGGCCGTGTACTTTGTACTTCGTGTACATCTACTGACGAGTTTGTTGTGAGTGCCGACAAGTCCGCAAGCAACAGGTCAGTTTGGGGTAGCAGCTACTCCGAGTCTCTCCGGACAGTCCGGTAGCTTGTGAGTATTCCAACACCCCCAGGTCGCATGCGCGGTAAGGCGCGCATATAAGCCCCCTCAGCTACCATGGGAGAGGCGAACTGAACACTCGAGACTGCGCCCCGTACCAAGTGATCTTTCTCGCGATCGGGGGCATCTCGGCCTTCTTCATCGTGGGGTAGTGGCTGCCAGACTCTCCCACCACCGCCCACTCCCTACGCCAGGCAAACGACCGCCTCATTCACTCTCGAGGCATTCGCGAGAACGACACCAAGGGCTCGACGTGGAAGTGGGGCCGGCCCCGTGAGACGTACCGCGGCCCAAGGCGGGTGTCCAACCGCCCTTGAGGGGGCAGTGGGCTGACGACAACCCTACCTATCGGCCACATGTTCTTTCCAGTGACCGCGGTGTCTGAAGGTATTTGCGCATTCGGGAGCTGATCAGTGACGTGAGCATCCGTGTGGTAGTGCTGCCGACGCTGCTAAAAATGAGTCCACGGGTTCGGGTGATGTCGTCCAATGCCATCCTCATGCAGATGCGGGCTGGTGTCGTGGGAATCGGGTACATAACCCTGTGGTGAGTCAATACTCGTTTCAACCTCCGTTTCCCCATTGTCGCGTGAGTAATGTTGATTGCACAAGTTGCCCCGAGAAATGGAACCTCACAGTGACGGCCTCGACCACCTGTTCCCCAGTCCAGGCATGGCGTGTCTCTCGCAATCGGGAAAACATTTCCGGTAAGTGATCGACTACTGCCTCATCTCTGTCAGCACCATTCGTGAGTACGCGGAACCGGTGCGTCCGAGTCACAAGTCATAGCACCGCAGCCCTCGTGGGCGAACCTGAACGCGTAATGAAGCACCAAGCGCGCCATTGCGACGGCACCCATATTTGCCTGCATGTCCGCGGCAACTAGTCGGTCAGCAAGTCTGCCTGCGCGCGGGGTGCCGTACTTCCACACCATTCTCTTCTCGCCATGACGTTCTCTGCACCCCTCTGCCTCGCGTCCCGCTTCATGGGCTGGTACCTCGACCACCTCAGCCGGAAGCGGGCAACCCGGCGTGAGGCGCTCGGCCTGCGGGCGCAGTCCAAGGACATGTCGGTCATGTCGCTCGAGAAGGCGGTGACAAGGACGAGGTGATGCGGCGGTGGGCGGCCGTGCAGATGGCAAGATGTGCGCCGACGCGTTCGACGGCATGGCCAACTTTGATAGCCCCATGTTGGTGAATATGGCCGGGATGAGGTCTGGGGTTCTGGAAGCGTGAGCGTCTGCCGGGTAGCAAGCGGTGTATCAGAGTGATGATCAAAAAAAGTCAGTGAGTCGCTGGAGGAAAGTGACAGCCGTCATCGGGTTGTGAATATGCTGCATATTCAGAAAGAAAAGGAAAAAAAAAAAAGAAAAGAAAAGAGGAAGAAAAAGAAAAAAAGAAAGAAAGCCTGCTCACTCGGCGCTGTACCTCGCCTGTTGATCGATTCAACGAGTTTGAGGAGGCCAGGGCAGGGGAGAGCTAGAAATAATATATTGGGACCAGAGTGCTGCTTTGCAAGGCGTTGTTTGGGACCGTGTCTGGCGAGGACGGACACGGGACAAATACGCCAGGGAGTCACCGCTCGTTCCATCCACAACGCAGCTCGTCCATGCTCTATAGACGAAAACCTGCTGAGACGGTCAGCTACGGGGTCAGACGAAAGAGGGGTCATCGTGAGCGAGGATGGGACCAAGTACGGGTCTGCAGAACGGCCCTGCCGGTGTCCGCCACACTCGCCTGCGGCGGCTTCCTCCCACACAAGACACCGATATGCTGCTGCCGTTCTGCGGGCGGAACATGCAGACGGCGATGCATGTCCAAGGAGGCGCGCACGGCAGTCTACTGGCATTATTCTGTGGACGTGCGCTCCGGAACTCGGGCGTAGGCTGCTGGTCCGCTGCCCGGTCGTCGCCGCGAGCGGATTCGACAGCGGTTGCGGGGTTGGGGCACGCTGCGCTGGTCTGACCACCCGCCGCTTTCATCCCGCCCCTGAGCTCGTTGTGTCTTCAGGGGCAGGAGGCAACAAGCGTCTTCTATTCAGGCAGCCGTCAGAGAAGCACAGAGGGAGGGGGCAGGCTGCAGCGAGGGGAGCTGCCAGAGCGAGAGCAAGCACAAGTCGCGCGCAGACGGGGCTCGTGGGCTGGCCGGGCGCAGCAGTGACTAATGCACGCTTACCTGATCTGCCCTCAGGGGCAGCCCGCCAAGCCGGGCCTGGTGCAAGTAGCTTCGGTGTCGGGCGGGGTAGGCTGCCGAGATAACGGAAGGGATACTGGGTCGTGTGGAGGAGGTCGCGTGGAGGAGTGCACAGATACTTGGGCAAGAGCGGCAGGGGAGATGCTCGGGCGGGAGTGCAGATGGCCGCGTACTACGGCGGCGTGCGTGCAGTGCTCGGCGTCGCAGTCGAGAACAATGGCCCCCGTCGCCCCCGTCCCACCGCCAAGCCCGCCAGTCGCCACCCTCGCGGGCCTGGGTGCTGGGCGACGGCGTCGCCGCTGCGGCGTGCGTCCGCGCGCCGGCGCCCAAGGGCTGCCGGAGGGCTGCCCAAGGCCCCCCCCCCCCCAAGGACACCCCGACGCACAGAGCTGCCGACCAAAGGCTGGGTGTGCAAAGAGACGCGGCGCCACACGCTCTTAGCGGCAGGAGGGGGAGGATCAGCGTGGCGACAGTGGTGGCCGTCCGGTCGTGCGCAACCGCAACCCTCGCCGCCGAGCGCCACCTGGACGATGCCCGGCTGGCGACTGGCTGCGAGTGCGCCATGTCGAGCCGCGTCTGGTGTGCTTACCGCGGGGGACATGGGGGGGAGGTTGTTCTGGCTGGTGAGGGGGGTGCGGGGTGCTGCCGGCGCAGCCGCCGGCGTGGAGCCGGCGCAGCGGCCCACACGCTGCAGGCCGTGCCAAGACCAAGCCGCGCCAAGGCCGAGGACGCGGCGTGCGGTGCGCTCGTCGCTCGTCGGGCATCCCTCTCGCCCTCCAGGGCGTCGTGGGCGGTCTCCTGCCTGGGACTCGCCCCGTCCAATTCATGCACCGCAGACACGGCGCCGTTCTGCTCCCCGACAGCCGCGAGCCCGGTGTCGGCGGCGCCAGCGGCGCCAGCGCCGCCAGCGCCGCCCTGCCAGCCGCCAGCCCCCCGCCGTCCGCCCAAGGACCCCAGCAACAATGTCGCGCCCCTGGCTTGAAGCTGGCTGGAAGGGCTGTGCATCGCTGCCGCGTCGGTCGACACGCTGGCATGCACTCGAGCTGGCCTCCCCTCCCCTGTCGCCGCAGGCGGCCAGGAGCGAGCGCGCCTACTGCGGTGCTATCCGCTGCAGTGCCATTCGCTGCCAGCGGCGGCGGGCTGCGCGCTGTGCCTCCCGGGCCGCTGCTGTCTCGGACGCGCACTCACGTGCAACTGCAGGCCCGGAATACCTTGGATTGCCCGTCAGTGTGCCAAACTCGTCCCCGGGGCGTCCGGTGCCCGCCGCTGGGCGAACACGAATAGCACCCCGGCTATAGTTTGCTTGCGCTGCCTGGAAATAAACCAAGCAACGGTGAGACACGCCTCGGCGCGGGAGGGGTGGGTGTAGCAGGCCGTGCTGGGGGCAGACGCGAGCCGGCGGGTGCCATACGCGAGCCGGCGGGTGCCAGACATTGGCCCGAGGCCAGACATTGGCCCGGGGGCGTGCAGCAGTTCCATCCGGCACGCGCGGCGCTGGGCGAGTCTGAGGTGTCTCTGAGGCGGTCGTTTCTGAGGCCCGTCAACCGCGCGGGAAACGAGGCGCCGCGCGCGCAGCCCCGTAGCTGCTCATCCACGCGCCATCCTATCGTCATACAACCCCGCGACCCGCTGGCGCGGCTGATGTCACATCCCGTGATGTTGCAGCGCCGAGCCGCTGAGCCTCGGCGCCGAGCCTCGGCCGCCCTGGCCGGTCCGCCCTGCAACTCCGCACGTGAAGATCGTCTGCATGCTGTGCGCTACCGCCGCTCTTGGTCTAGGCGCTGCGCGCGCTGGCACTGCACCACTGGCACCACTGGCACTGGCACCACACGGCTGGCGCGGTGCCAGCGCGCTTCTCCCCCGCCTGGCGGCGCGCACCCTCCACCCCGCCTGTCTCGTCACTTGTCATGTCGTTTGGCATTAGCGCGGTTCCTTGTGTGCCTCACGGCCGGCCATCTGAGACGCTGCAGTGTGAGATGTGATTGGAGACGCCGTCGAGGCCGCGCACGGCGGCCTCGACGGCGTCTCTTGGCGGCTGCCCGCCTCGCTTGGCTCGCGATGTCGCAGACTAGGTGGGGGTGTGCAATAATAGGGTTATACATACTTTCCTGAGATGGCGCCTCAGATCTCGGCCAGGGACCAGGCTGAGGGGAAAATAGCACACCCGGGCGGCGCGCCGCCCGGGCGCACGAGCGATCGCCAGAGATGGTTAAAATGTTATTATGCATCCACCCACGCTGGTAGCACGCAAACGGAACCACACAAAAAAGAGTACGTGCGCCCGAGGCGGTGCACCCGATTGCGTCGGTCCCGATCTGGTCGACGTGGTGCCATTGCTGGCCGGCCGATCCGGAATGTCTCCAAATATATCCATGCATGCGGCGGGGCCGGCGCGGCGTCTCGCCGATGGCCCCGTGGTCCATGGGGTGCTGCGTCTCGCCGTCGGCCCCGGGAGGCGTGCTGCGGCCGGCGGTGCTGGCCAGGCCTGCGGCACCCATGCGGAGCCGTGTTCGCGGCCAGGGACCCCCATCATTTCTCCGATCGCCTTCCGAGGCGTCGGCTTTGCCGCAAGTGCGTTGCGGCTATTCGTTCCAGCCGCGCGCTCGTGACGTCGTGCTCGCCGTGCCGTCGTCATGGGCCCTCTTGTCCCGCCGCTTCTGCCCCGTTACCGACGCTCCGCGGGATGCATTCGAGCAGAAACAGGGTCCGCAGACAGGCGGCTGGGTTTAAAGAGCTTGCTCTGATGCATATGGGCACGCCGACGGCCAAACGGTGGACCAGGGCCTGGCCCGGGCCCGGCGTGCCCGAGCGCGTGCGCCGGGCGCGTGGGAGAGATGGGTCATCTGGTTTCGTGTTCCGTCATCTCCCGCCCCTGCGCAATGTCTTACGTTGCCGTGTCATTTTTACATACACGGTCCCAGCCCGTCACCTTGGCCACTTGCGGTCGGCACATGTCGAGCGTCGTGGTTTGGCATTGCGCGCGGCTGCGATCGTGCGGCCGCGGTGCCTCGGCAGCCGCCTGGGAATCGAGGTGGAGCGACGGGGTCGGCTGATCGCGATCGCGCCGCGTCGTCTTATGCGGCTGCGGCGCCGGGTTGCATAAAAGACATGTCATGGAGTAAGCATGTGCGCGGCGCATGCGATGCGAATGCCGTGGGCTGCGGTGTGGTCCGAGGCCTGGGTGTGGCACCGTCCTGGGCTCCTGGTCGACCCTGTGTCCGTGCTCCTGGTCCTGGGCACCCTTCGGCCGTCGCAGTAGTGCAATGCCCAGTAGTGCAATGCACGGCGGCGGGCGGTTACCGCAGCGTGGCATGATAAGCATGCGTGGGCCGAAGGGGCGACCGGGGCCGGGGGGACCGGGCACGGGATGGCGCGACTGGTCCTGTGGATGCGCGTGCTGCGATGCACAGCGCGCAGCCCGTGGCCCCATCGCATCGGAGGGCACTCGAGGCCGCGCCCGCCATCGATGCGGGTCCAGACACGGCGAGGGGCCAGGGGGTTCGAGGGCGGCACTGCTGGGGGAGCCGGGGCTGCGTGCGTGCTGCGTGCGGTGTGCTGTGTACTGCGTGCTGCGCGCGCTGCGCGTACGATAGCGACAGCAGCGCCCAGCGTCGCATGCGCCTTGTGTCGAGCTAATGACCTAGTGCCACCAAGCTTCAGCGCGATTGCGGACGGCGCGCTAAGCGTCGGGCCCACTGGCCCATCGTCCTCGTCGTGGTGGTGCTCGCCGTGCTCGTTGGCTCGTTGCTAGGGGAGTGGGACACTAGCCCCGAGCTAATCTCGGTTTACCCGACAGCCTGCGGTCGTGCTCCGCTGGCTGCGCACCTCCCCCCCCCCCCCCGCCCCCGCTGCGTATCAGACAGAACGACATGACATGACAAGCGTGCCGAAACGCACACGCCGCAGCACTGGCGAGGTGGTGGATCCGCCAGGCCAGATGGTGCGAGGATCTCGACTGCCGCGATTAAGCTCTTTCAACCCTGCTCGAGTCCCCTCGTTTGCTGCCATTCCCGCACCCCTCCCTGGCAGATGGCAGCCTTAGAAAACGACATCCCTGGGCGGGTGCCCTGCGGACCGGTGCCCTGCGGTCGCCCTGCGGCCCAGCAGTGTCGCCAGGATAAATCCAAGCTCCACGAGCCGGTGACCCACTACGCGCGCAGCACCCCACTCGGTGCTAGTTTGCGGTTTGCGGTTGCGGGTCCAGACTGTTGCAGAGCACAGACTAACGCGGATAGCCTGCGATAAAACAGACGACGCTTTACCCACCCCTAATCCCGACACCCTGGCTAATCTCGGCTCGCCTGGGGCCATTTGGGGCCAGCGAGTGCGCGCAATGGAGAGGCCACAGGACGCCGCCGCCAGGGTGGATGCTAGTGTGGATGGCGATGGACCCGTTGTTCAAACGCCGGGTGCGGGCGGCCATCCGTCGACGGGGGAAGGGGGGGTGGTGTGCAGACAGGGGCATGGGCATAACATGGTTGTACAATGGACCTGACCGGATGCGTATGATTCTTGTTTGCGACTAGACTGTTCGGTGCACGGGATGCTTGGGGGGTGTCGTCTAGTCGGCTACGGCAGCGTGTGCGCTCTCGCTGTGCCTCTCGCTGCGCGCGCTCGCGCTCGGCTAGCAGCGAGGTCGACTGCGGCGGCGGGTAAAATACAAAGCTGCGCGGAGAAACGCCCATGCTGGGGTCGGTGGACATTGCAGGGCATGTGGCCGCCGGGCGTCGTGGGCGGTCGTCAAGCGGTCGGCGGCGGCATGCGAGCACAAGAGCATCAAGCTTATTTCACGGAGGGTGGCGGCAGCGGCATGGGGCGCAGCCGGATCTGCCCAATGTGTCATCGAGGCCCCTTGCGTCGGGTGCCGTCGTCCCTTTCGGGCGGGGGCCGCGCCCTGGGCCCTGAGTGTCCTGGGCCCTGGCGCTCGGCGGCCGCTGGGCGCAGCCGTGGATCTCGAGTATGTATAACGGGGAAAGAATCAGACTTAAGCCTAGTTTCTTCTTTTGCCTTTGCTGTTATACGTATTTCCGTTTTGCTCGCCGCCGCCGCCGCTGCGTTCCCCCTCGCATCCACTCTGGGTGGTGCTCTCGTCGCCATCGTTCTGCCCGGGACCACGACGGTTCCCGCGCTCTTTTGATCGTCTTCGATCGCACTGCTCGCTGCCCACGTCATACCGCTCTGGTGCGCCTCTGCTCTGCGGTCACAGTCTCCACCCGCCCGCCACTCCACCGTTTGGTTGGTCCATTGCCGCCTCGCCATCTGTAGCATCCCGGCGACGACGACGGCGTGTCTTCTGCGAGCACCACGGCACTGTCCATCTCTGTCGACATCTACGGCACCGTCTGTCGGCCACTACGGCACCGTCCAGTCGGCCACTCCACGGCACCGTCCTTCCTCACCACCACCCCACCCCCCCACCCACCACCGCACCACCACACACCACCACCACACTCACCTCGCACTCGCCTCGCATCAACCTTCCTTCCGCCGTCGCCGCCTGCCTTCCCTGCTCTTTGCCTCGTACTCCCCTTTCTCCATCTCCCCTCCATCCCCCCTCCATCCCTCCTCACATCCACTCCCCCCCCACTCATCCCAATGACAATGTATCCCTCCTCCTCCACCCAGCAACCAGCAGCCATCTGCGCACTCAAGTCGCCGACAGATGCGTATGTGCCCCCAACCCCCCCCCCCCCCCCCCCCCCCCCCCCCCCCCCCCCCCCCCCCCCCCCCCCCCCCCCCCCCCGCCGCCCCCCCCCCCCCCCCCCCCCCCCCCCCCCCCCCCCCCGGTGCCCCCCCCCCCCCCCCCCCCCCCCCCCCCCCCGCTCACTCCCCAGCATCCACATTCTCGAGGCAGTCCGGCTGGGCCTCGTGCCCCGCGTCACCCGCCGCCTCACCGGCCATGAGCGCTCGTCGATCCGCCCCGGCACCGTCTGGGTCTGGGAAGAAGGTGTGTACGGTTGTCCTGTCCGCTGCTGACGCCCATCAGAGGAGACCAACATGAGGCGATGGACCGATGGCCGTCGATGGGGTGCGTCGCGGGTCGGAGGTGGCGGATTCCTGGTCTACACAGAGTGCGTCTTTGTTGTTTGTCCCTTCCCCTTGTCCCTTGTCCCCTTGTCCTTCCCCCCCCTCCCCCCCCCCCCCCCCCCCCCCCCCTCCCCCCCCCCCCCCTCCCCCCCCCCCCCCCCCCCTAACCCCCAGATCATCAGACTCCATCTCGCCTCCCCCATCACGCTCCGACTCGCCAGGCTACAACGGCTACTACGGGAGCGGGAACCGCGACAGTGGCTCCGGAACACCGCCCCGCCGCCCCGAGCCTCTGGTCAAGCAGACGTACTCCACCAGCATGACCCACCCCGTCACCGGCAAGGTAAAAAAGTTCCATGTCGTCGCCTACTCGTCGAAGCGCAACCCCCAAGGCGACGGCGCCAACCCCCTGCCCCTCCCCCACCAGCTCCCAAACCTTGCCAACATCAAGATCACGCCAGGTATCTGGCCAGACTGGGAGACCCGTCGGGACGAGTACGGCGGCGGCGGCGCAAGCGGAGGTGGATCGGCCCGCCGCGGCCCCTCCGCGTCCGACAGCTCCCACAGCCTGCCCCCCGCAGCACCCGGCCACCTCGCCTCTCACTCCCAGGACGGGCTTCCCCCACCGCCTCACCCTGCTGCAGCCACTGGCCCTCCCACCCCCGTCACTGCCACTGCGGGTGGCGGTGGTCTGGTGCCGTATCCCCACCCCGAGTCGTACCGCCCCGCGTCCCCGCACGGCTATCATCCCCCTCCTCCGGACGCTCGCGGCCATCCGGCATACGACCGCAGGTATCCTCCGTATGACTACTACCCGCCCCACCCGTACGACATGTACCCACCGGACCGCTATGGCTACTACCCTCCGCCGCCTGGCGCCCGCGATATGCCGCCCTACGGCGCACACCCGGATTACCGCTATGATCCGTACTATGACCGCATGCGTGAGCGTGAGCGTGCCGACAAGCAGCCGCCGCCGCCCCCCGGTGCCCCTGCTGCCCCCGGGGAGGAGGGCAGAGAAGGCAGGGCCGAGACTCCCCGGACCGAGGACCAGCGCGGACGCTCCCCACCTCGTGATCCTCGCGCCTGGCCCCCTCCCCGTGGCTACTACCGTGACCCGTACGGACGCGACATGGACATGTATGGTCGTCCTCCTCCCCACATGGACGACTATTACCGCCGCGGACCCCCTCGCTCCGAGGCCGGATACCCCATCCACTCTCCTCGCGAAGGCGAGTACCCCCCTCGCCGCGACGGCGAATACCCCCTTCCTCCTCGCGACGACTATCCCCCTCCCCCCCGCCCCGAGTACCCCTACCCGCCTCGTGACGCGTACCCATACCCTCCTCCCCCTCGCGAGGGCGACTACCGTGGTCCGCCGCCACCGCCGATCGAGGGCGAGTTCCCTCCCCGCGGCCCCGGCAGCGACAGCGAACGTCCGATGAGCAGCCAACAACGCCTCGGCAAACGCGCGACTGAAACACGCCCCGTTGATGCCAGTGCCGAGACCAACAAGCGTATGCCATCCTGGTCGCCGCATGCCAATGGAGGTGGTCCCGGCCCATTGTCGTCGCACGTCCGCCACGTATCCGATGGGTCGTCGCATGGGTCCACATCAAACGTGCGGGGCGATGAGAATCCGCGTCTAAATGGGAACGGCGTCAACGGGCGCTCACCCAGAGCCGTTGCCGAGCACAGCAACGGCCACGACTCTGGCCCGGGGGGACCGACGGATGTCGAGCGGTCGTCGCGCGAAAACTGGGGCCGTGTTCCTGTTTAAGCGCCGTGTTTTTGCACTTTCAAGCTTCGTCGTCTGCAATCAAGCATTGGCGGTTAAGCATCATGCGGGAACCGGATGCCGTATCCCACGCGGGTGATGGGCGAGGAACCGCGGAGCGGAATGAAAATTGGGTGGTGGCAAGAACGTGCACCACGCAAGAGGCAAGAGCAACGGCAGACATGAGTATGTGCTCGACCAGGCAATGCGGAGCAGACTAGTATGGCCAGATGACCGTCGGGTGGGCAGACGAGATAGAAATATGGTTTCGCTCGCCACCATCCCCTCCACCACCACCGCCGCCACCACACCACACCACCACCGACACACCCGCTTCCTTGTGTTTGCACGTATTTATATATATGGATTTGAAGCATGTACCTGTATGAGAAGGATGGGCTGGTTGCGAGCTGGGCCTACGCCTACTGGGCCAGCTGGGCCAGCGGCCGCCTGGGTCTGCACTCTGGGCCATCTCGCCGTCATGTCATGGATCAGCGCTTGCACAGTGCGCGAGCTGCTTGCACAGATACCGATAGGCAAGTACTCGCAATGCACGAGGTGCTTGCACACATACCCAGAGGCCCAGTACTCGCCCCAGACCAAACATGCTACGCAGCCGACAGTAGCAGACACGTTTGACCTTTTGTGCCGTGCACTCGCAGATAGTTGCTCTCCAAATGTCACTCACCACAGCACGACCAGACGCGGAGACCAGGCTTGGCCGATTTTTGGCCGCACCCATGCTGCCGCCGTTGCCGCCACCGCCCACCGAACCTCCACCTTTTGACACCACTCTCCCGCACAGAACACCCACACCAGTCGCCAGCTCTGATCACAGCTCTTGCGCTCCCTCCCCAGCACCCCGTATCCCGGCCCGACCGCACGCAATGGCCCGCGCGCCGCCGGCCCCGGACCCGCTCTCGGCCCCTGCCCGAGGCGCCGACGAGCGCACCCCGCTCCTGGCCCCTGCCCGAGGCGCCGACGAGCGGGCCCCGCTCCTCGGCCCGGGTGTGGACGACGCCGCAGGCGAGTCGTGTAATGTGCGTCCGCGCGTCCGCGCGTCCAGCCGTCGCCGGGGTGGCGAGGGAGTGTGCTGCGGTCGTTGGCTGCTGGCCGCGCTGCTCGTGGCCGGCGTGTCGCGGGCGGCGGCGCGGATGAGCCGTGGTGCGAGAGTGCGCCGCTATCGCCATCAGATCGCAATCGCGATAGCGCACCCCCGCGCGTGGCGTAGCTGCGTCGAGGGCTGCGCCGCGCCGCACCGCGCTGCGCGGCGGCCTAGCCCACGGCGCTCGCGACGACGACCGGCGGCTCCGCCTCCTCCACCTTCCCCCGGCAGCTCCACCCACCCTCCATCGCGCGCAGCGCTGACAGCCAGGTCGCAGTATATCCCCTCGTGCACGAGATCCGGGTCGACATTGTCGCGCACATTGGTATGTCCTGTGGCTTCCTTTTCTTCCGCGAGAAGCATATCGCGGCGGAGTGGGCATGGGGGCATGGGGGCATGGGGGCATGGGGGCATGGGGGCATGGGGGCATGGGGGCGAGACGGAGGCCTCCAGCTCCCAGGCCGCGCCGCGCGCTGCGGCCGCGAGGACGGGCGGCAACGAACCCCGGACTGTGCTGACTCGCAGACACGCCGCTCACGTACGAGCAGCTTATCGCGCCTGACTCTACATACACTATCATCCGGTGAGCGCGTCCGAGGCGGCGGAGCGCGGACCACGTACAACAGGGGGCTGACTCTGCAGGCCCCTCGTGGCAAAGTATCTTATGGCCGGGAACCCGTCCGTCAGTGAGTATGTTGCGCGGCGCGGGTGTCGGCCGACAATTGAGGGTGGGCAGGGGCAGGGCAAGGGCCCCCTCTGGTCGCTGGCCGCTGGCCGCTGGCCGCTGGGGGCTCAGAAGACAACATAGCTGCGCGCCGTTCAAATCGTACACCTGGCCGCCATCGCTGCCGCCGCCAACTGACGCCGCGACCGTGCGCGGCGTGGCGGCCTCTCACGCCAGGAGCGCGCTTGTCGCATGTGCCCTTGTGGCTGCGGCGTGTGCTTCTGCATCTCACGGCGTCGTGACGTGCATGGTGCCGCGCAGCAGGAGGCAGCGGTCCGTCGTTATCACCGAGACGTCACCCCAGCTTCGATACGATAGGTGGCTGCGAGGCGCTTTCTTGTGGTCGTCTGTCTTGTTGCTGTGGAGCACGCAGCGGCGTCACGACAGCTCCAACGCCTTGGCCACCGAGACGTCACGGAGATGAGGGGGAGTCACCCTGCCCTATGACCAGCCCTGCGTCATGTCCCAACGCGATCTGATCCATCCCCGACCCTCCCGTCTCCCGTCGACTGACACCCAGTCTTTTGCCTGCTGCTCAACAAGGTGCAGTTCATAAGCGACAGCCACAAGCTCTCGATCGCGACCCTCTCCGAGTCGCGCGCGACGCTGTGCGAGATCCTCGCGACGCGCGTGCTGCGTGGCTGGAGCGAGCGCTCGCTGCCTCTTGCGACCGTGCTGCTCACGTCGTGGCGTATGTTTGCGGGCGCGCCGCCCGAAGTCGTCAACGGGTGCAAGGAGGAGGGAGAAGATGATGTGCTGGACAACTCGGGGACCGCACTCGAGGTGGGTCTGGGTCTGGGCAGGACCGAGTTGAGCTGACTGAGTCCAGATGGCCATTATCTCGTCGTCGAAGCGGTTCATCCGGTCCGCGTCGTGTCAAAAAGTCATTGGTGAGTGGAAGAGGACCAGGCCCGCGCTGACTTGCAGAGGGCATCTGGTCCGGCAAGATCATCTACTCGTCGCACAGCTCTCATGCCCTCATCCAGGACGTGAGCCCTGCTGCGCGCTGCGCCATGGCCTCGCTGACCACCAGAACTACAAGAAACGGCCTATCCAGATCTACAACCCGCATACTGCTCCTGTCCTCGACCACTATCGGTGAGGAGTGCAGCCCCCAGGCTTCCTCTGCTGACCTCAGACTTAAAGTGCCCAAGATTCGCGCGCTGCTCGAATATGTCAACTTTGTCATCCTGTTCATCCTGTACATTGCCGCCATCGAGCACCTAGACAACCAGCACATTACAATGTGGGAGATCGTGTTCATGGTGTACGCCGTCGCGTTCTCGGTCGACAAGCTCGCTGCGACGCGCGAGCACGGCATGAAAGGTGCGTCTCCGTGGCGGAGAAAGGCGCCCCATGTGCTGACGCGCGTACAGTGTTTGCAAGCTCGCTCGTCAACGGCTTTGACCTAATCTTTGTTGTCATCTTTCTGCTGTTTCTTGCCGCGCGACTGTACGGCACCATCACGGGCAACTCGAATGCCATGTCCTTTGGCGTCGACCTGCTGGCGCTTGGTGAGTGTCGCATGGCCTGGGATGCGCCAAAGCTTACGATCAGGCGCCGTCCTCATGTTCCCGCGTCTCGTGTTTATGACCCTTGCAAACAACCTCATGATTCTCAGTATCCGCTCCATGCTGATGGAGTTTGCCTGTGAGTGCGCGGAGTCGGCGCGCCGCCTGGCCGCAGGGCAGGCTGACATGCAGTCCTCATGTGCACGGGTATCATCTGCTTCCTCGGCTTCCTGTATGCCCTGTACACTCTCGGCGAAGGACAGTAGGTGTCTTGTTTCGCCTCATCTGACGCCCAGTTACAAGGTCAACGAGATCACCTGGTGGCTGCTTGAGATCTACTTTGGCCTCGACGCTACGGGCTTCGTCACTTCATGTACGTTGTGGCGGTTGCTCGATCGCTGACGCGCGTGTAGCCAAACTGCACCCCGTGCTCGGGCCCGTGCTCATGGTCATCTACGCGTTCCTCTCCAACACGCTCCTGCTGACCGTCGCCGTCGCCATCCTGGGAAACACCTTTGCGGTTATCAACGCGGACGCCGGCGCCGAGTCCATGTTCCGCAAGGCCGTCGCCACGATCGAGGGCGTCAAGGCCGACTCGGTGTTCAGCTACCAGCTCCCGTTTAACCTCATTGCGCTGACCGTCCTGTATCCGCTCAGCTTTGTGCTCAACCCGCGCTGGTTCCACAAGGTCAATGGTGGGTAAGAGAGAGTGGGCCACATGGACTGACTGGTAGTCATGATGATCCGCGTGTTCAACCTGCCCGTGCTCCTTATCATTGCGCTGTACGAGCGCCAGACGTTCAGCAACATGTCGCTCTGGGAGCAGGTCGTCGACTACTGCGACCACTACATGGGCAAGCTTACAGCAGCCGGTGAGTGCAAAGAGTGGTGCTACCACCGGGGTTTTCGCTGACACGCAGCCGGGTTTGAGGGCTTTGTGGGCGCGCGAATGGACGTGTCAGCCGTGTTCGAGGTGGAGCGCGAGTTTGGCACCTACTATACCGGGTGGGACGACCACGGGCCGTACGAATGCGATGATGAGCCGCCAGAGCACGTCATAGAGGACGAGGAAGAGAGCACAGAGGGTACCGAGCCCGAGTTGCCCGTGCACGACGTTACCCAGTCGCCATTGGAGGGGACCACGTTCCAGTTCCCCCCGACGGTTCGGTCTCACACGTCTCACACGTCGCAGCCCTCGCCGTCCAACTCGCATTCTCAAAACAACGGCACCACGGGCTCGGACGGCTCGATGAATGCGTCGCCAGCAGCCCCGCGCCGCCGCCGCAACTCGCTGTCCGTCATTCTCAACCCCCCGTCGGCCGTGGGCGCGGGCCCGCCGGTACCTCCGGCGGCCCCCCTCCCGCGTTCCATGTACCAGCAGCACACGATGTACGGCCCTAGTCCCCTTGCGCAACTCTTTGTGCGACACGAGGACGCGCCGGGCCTGGCGCTGCGCCGCAGCAAGACGATTGCCGTCGGCTCGTTGCCTGTCTCGTCCTCCTTCCCCGCCGGCATGGGGTCGTCGCCCACGCACCGCCATCGCCTGTCTTCGGGCCCGTCGGTCAGCGGGACTGGTAGCCACCTGGGTCCAGGGAGCAGCACCAGGACGGCCGCAGGGACTGGGAGCACTGGCGGAGGCGCGCCGGGTTCCGGGCTGTCCAAGAGCCTCAGTATCGGCTTGTTTGGCAACGTCGACCGGGCGCCCAGGGGCCTGCAGCACCACGCGATCACGCCAATCCAGGAGGCGGCTTCCGGAGCCACCTCGGGAGTCGGCACGCCCCAGTCGGGCAGCCCGCACAGGCCCGCGATCCAGTTCCCAAAGCATGCCGACAGCGCGCCGCCGGCGCCGACAAACCGCATAGTGTCGTTTGACAGCGGCCAGCGGACGGCGGCCATGCAGCCGCCGGCGCCGCCATTGCCTAGCGCATCGTCGCCGTCGGCCTCGGGCGTTCTCCCCCCGTCAATCTTCCATCCTGCGCAGTCACCGATCGCCTCGCCGGAGCGGCCAGAGCGGCCGGAGCGGCAGGAGCGGCAGGAGCGCCAGATCACACCCCTCGCGACCCCTCTGGTGGGGCCAGCTGACAAGCCGTCCGGGCCGTCGCGCACGTCGAGCACGGAGAAGGTGACGGAAAGGCCGGGCCTGTCGCGGACCTCGTCGACGACCAAGATTGCGCCGTCGCCGCGCATCAAGCCGAGCGGGCTCGCGCGGGAGGGCGCGGTCCCTGGCCTCAAGCCGTCGCGGCCCGCGAGCACCGCCGCGGGCGAAGGCGACAAGGGGGCCCGGGTCAAGACGGCATCCGAGCTGCTCGAGGCGATGGAGGCCAGCGGGCGCGCGGACACGGACTCGCTCGTGCAGGTCGCGGCGATTGCCAAGATGGAGGAGCGGCAGGGGCGCATCGAGGCGCTGCTGCAGCAGCTGCTGGATAACCAGGTGGCGGCCGCGCGTGCTGCGGCGGCGGCGGCGCAGGCGCCGGCGCCAGACGACAGCGAGATCAGTGCGGTTGTGGTGCGCGGCGGGGTGACGTGCCCTTCGCGCCGCGAGGCGCAGCACGACACGTTTGACGACCTGTAGCGGGTGGGTGGGGTGTGATATGAGTGAGTGCGGGTGAGTGCGGGGGGGAAGTGCAGCGTGAGTGTAGCATGCTCAGTGGAGAACAGAGTGGCTAGTGTGAGTAGTGTGAATGTCCTGCTGTAAACCTAGTACATGCCCGGAGATGGACGCAGTGGGGTCCAGTTGGTCCAGTGTCATGTCCAGCGTCGGGTCCAGTGCGTGCAGTGTCGCGTTCAGTGCTGTGCCAATGCTGTGCCAGTGCTGTGCCAGTGCTGTGCCAGTGCCGTGTCCACTACCATGTACACTGTCGTGTCCACTGTCGCGTCCAGTGCCATGCCCATGCCATATCCACTATCGCGTCCAGTGTCGCGCCCACTGTCGCGCCTCTGCGTATCCACTGCCATGTCCACTGCCGTGCCCACTGCCATGTCCCTTGCGCCCCCTACCACATCCACTGCCGTGCCCCCGACCATGTCCATTGCCGTGCGCCTACCATGTCCCCTGCGTGTCCACTGCCTCCTCGTCTGCAGCATGTCAGACACGCATCGGATACGGCGACCGGCACGGGCTTACACGGGCTCGAGCCGCGTTTCACCTGTGCCGTCTTGTCCCAGCGCGTGCGCGGCAGGCGCGGGCCACGAGCCCGAGGCCGCGGGAAGCGAAGCGGGCTCCAGGCGGCGGGGATCTAGGTTTGCGCGAGTCCCGATGTGCCGCGTGCAGGGCCTCCGGTCGCAGCGGGCGTGCTGTCGCGCTGTCGCTGTCGCTGTCGCGCTGTCGCAACGCCGGGATGACAGCATGCTCTGCAGAGCCCGGCGGAAGCCGGGGACCCGCCTGGCCGCGCTCCGAGAACCGTGCCATCAGCCGCCATGCCCGCTGTTCTGCGCGCTGCGCGCTGCGCTCTGCACTCAGCGCTCAGCGCTCAGCGCTCTCCGCTCCGCCGTCGCCGGCTGCCGATCCTGATCGAGACGACGGCCCGCACTGCCCCGCGGTCGCCGCTGCGATTGGTGCGTGCGCTGCAGCCAGGGAGGCCGGGCAGCGGTGACGCAGTGGCGCGCTCCGCGGCGAGCGGGGGTGCCGTGCGCCGTGTGCAGGGGCCGGCGTGTTTCGAGTGCGGGGGGGGAGGCCGCTGTGCTGCATGCAGCGCTGCAGGTCGGCTGCCGCGCTGGCAGTGGGATGCACGATCAGAACAGGCAATGCGGAAAGCAGACAGCAGACGGAAGGAGAAGGAGGAGGGGCGGAGGAGGAGGAGGAGGAGAAAGGAAGAGGAAAAAAAAAAAAAGAAAAAAAAGAAAAAAAAAACAGCACCCCCGTCCCTGACCCGCAACACCTCCTACTGTGCCGCGCTCGTTCGTGTTCCTGTTGCCCAGACGGGTCGTGTCGTGTTGCTGGCCCCTCTCGCGTCTCTCTCGCACACTCTTAAGCCCTCGCCGTCTGCGTCTCCTCTGTTGCCATCTGTCTCTCGACATCCACCGCGAGAGTATTGCACCAGTAGCGCCGCCAGCACCAACAGCATCGCCATCACCGCCAGCACCGCTTTCGCCCTTGGCCCACCGCACACAAACACAACACGCCGCCAGCCACAGCCACCACCGCCGTCCTCTCCCGACCTCTTCTTTTCTCTTTCTTTTCTCCTCTCTTCTCCTCTTTCCCGAGCACCCAGCACCATGACCGCAACGACAAACGGCACCAACGGCACCAACGGCACCAACGGCGCAGCCGCCGTCGACGCCCTGCGCGCAACCTACGAGGCCGCGGGCCAGGGCCATGTCTTTGCCTTCTGGGACAGGCTGTCCGCCGCCGAGCAGGCGTCGTTTGCCGCGCAGCTCGCCGCGACCGATGTCGCCCGCGTCAACCGCATCTACCACAACGCCGTCGCCGCCGAGGCCCCCGCGGTCGCCCCCCCAGAGGAGCGCAACGGCGCCGAGGGCCTCACCGCCCCGCCCCACCTGCTCGGCCTCGACCGCTCCCGCACGCCCTCGCCCCGCTTCGAGGAGGTGTCCCCGCTGCCCGAGAGCGCGTGTGCGTCCGTCATTGACAATGCCGCCGACGAGGCGCGCTGGCGCGACATTGGCCTCCAGGCCGTCGCCGACGGCACCGTCGCCGTCCTCCTCATGGCCGGTGGCCAGGGCTCGCGCCTCGGCTCGAGCTCCCCCAAGGGCATGTACGACATCAAGCTCCCGTCCGGCTCGTCCCTCTTCCAGTACCAGGCCGCCCGTATCCGCCGCCTCGCCGAGCTCGCCGCCCACGCCGCGGGCAAGAACCCCGCCGACGTCCACATCCGCTGGTACGTCATGACCTCGGGCCCGACCCGCGCCGAGACCGTCGCATACTTTAAGAAGAGCGGCTACTTTGGCCTCAACCCCGACAATGTCGTCTTCTTTGAGCAGGGTGAGTATCGGCTCGTGTCCGCAGGGCGTTTGAGTTACTGTGCCCGCACCCCGCCTCGTTTCCCAACTCGGAAGGGGACCGGTGTCGGCCGCGCTGCGCAGGTAAATGACGGTGTCATCTAAAAGTTGGGCGCGATG
Source organism: Apiotrichum siamense (assembly GCA_023653615.1). Lineage (NCBI taxonomy): Eukaryota > Fungi > Basidiomycota > Tremellomycetes > Trichosporonales > Trichosporonaceae > Apiotrichum > Apiotrichum siamense. The sequence continues at coordinate 45,289 of JALJEG010000060.1, read as the reverse complement.
GCTGGTCGTTGCCACCACGTAGCTCGGCTTTTACCGCTTCCTGCACGCACTGGCGGCACTGGACGACGGCGCTGCACTCTCACGGGGCACAGCCTCGGCGTTTGTTGGAGCCGTACCCACGTTGAAGGGGACGTCGTCGCGCGTCGTCGCGCGTCGTCGTGGCGCCGTCCGAGCACCGTCGAGGTGACCACCGCGCTCCGAACAGCCGGTCAATCTCTCCCTGGTCCCACGCGCAGCGCTGCGATACCCGACACGACCTGATCGCACAACTTCCCCCTCCCCCCCGCCATTTCCCCACTAACATGCCCAGGCGTCCTTCCCGCTCTGTCCAACGACGGCAAGCTGCTGCTCGCCTCGCGCTCCAGCCTTTTCACCGCCCCGGACGGCAACGGTGGTCTCTACGCCGCCCTCCGTCGTCCCCTCGCCGCGGACAGCGACACCACGGTCCTCTCCGACCTCCGTGACCGCGGCATCAAGTACATCCACGCGTACTGCGTCGACAACTGCCTCGTCAAGGTCGCCGACCCCGTCTTCGTCGGCTGCTGCATCGAGCGCCAGGCAGCCTGTGGCGCCAAGGTCGTCCGCAAGACCGTCCCGACCGAGTCGGTCGGTGTCCTTGCCCAGCGCGGCGACGGCTACGCGGTCATCGAGTACTCTGAGCTCTCCAAGGAAAAGTCGGAGCTCCAGGACGCCCGCGGCCGCCTCGCCTTCTGGGCCGGCAACATTGCCAACCACTTTTACACGACCGAGTTCCTCGAGTCGGTCGAGGCCATGGAGCGCAAGATGGCGTTCCACATTGCCCGCAAGAAGATCCCCTGCGTCGACACGGCGACGGGTGACCTCCTCAAGCCCACCTCGCCCAACGGCATGAAGCTCGAGCTCTTCGTTTTCGACGTCTTCCCCTTCACGCGCAACCTTGTTGTGCTCGAGGTCGACCGCGCCGAGGAGTTTTCGCCCCTCAAGAATGCGCCCGGCTCGGCCGCCGACTGTCCCGAGACGTCGCGCCGTGACCTGCTTGCGCAGCAGCGCCGCTGGCTGCTTGCTGCCGGCGCTACCATCCCCGAGGGTGTTGAGGTTGAGATCCTCCCGGCCGTCACCTACGGCGGCGAGAACCTCGAGGCCGTCAAGGGCAAGACGTACTCGCAGACCACCGTCGTCGCCTCGCTCGAGGACCTCTAGAGGCCCATACCCCTCCTCCACCCATGGACGCTCCATCCTCAGCACCGCACACACTGTCCGTATCCCATATATTAGAGCCTGAACGCCGCCCTGCTCCCTCCCGTCCCGCCCGCTTGCTCGGAAACACGCGCCCGCCAGAATACGACTAGGACACTAGGGCAGCAACGATAATGGTATTACTGCATCTATGTACATTGCCCTCATCGCCCCTGGGGCATGCATCATCGTTTGATTTAACTCGAAACGCGACTTTCTACCATGCTGACGAGTGATGTGGTGGTGGGTGTACGTAGTGCTCGCGTGATCGCGCGCTTGGCGATCGGCTTATGGCCGACTTTTTTTTTTTTTTTTTTTTTTTTAACGTGGAGTGGACATGGTCGGCGAGCGGGTGAGGGTAGCCCAGTTCTTGCTGCTCTGCCGAGACGATATCTTCCAGACGCTCATCGAGACTGAGAACCTGCCGGGCATATCTGGCCCGGCTTGCCGTGGGCTGTGCATAAAGGAGATGGTCATTTCTTTGTCCTTGCGTGTTACATGAACCGCCCTCTGGGGTCACCCCCAGAGGGCTCTCAACGCGCCCAGTTCCTCTCAAAGCACAAGTTCCTCACCCCGGCCAGGACGGATGGAATCACATCATGCATGTGCGGTTCATGCGGTCTATCTCACTATGCTAGAAGCGCTCCCGAGGGACAGTGTCCTGTGGGCGCGCCAGTGGATACTTTTGGTGGCACTGGCGACAGCGCGCTTACGAGAGGTTGGCGCCCTTGAACGACTTGGCCTTGCAGACGCCGTCCTTGGTGCGGATGCGGTGCACCTCCTTGGTCTCGGGGTCGACCCAGCACGCCTCGAGGTTGTCCAGCGTCGTAAAGTGCGGCTGGATCGTCTCAAACACCTTCTTCTTGGGGTTGAGCAGCGGCTCGGGCTGCTGGTTCTCGTACTTTTCGCCCTCAAAGTAGACGCGGTCGCCCGCCTGCGCGCCCGCGGGCGGCAGCACAAACTCGACGCCACCATCCTTGCCGTCCTTGGCCGACGCGCACAGCAGCATAGCAAACGACTTGACGCCGCGCATCGTCACCGGCTTGAGGTTGCACACGACGATGACGGTCGCGCCACGGATCTCGTCCTCGGTCATGTACTTGACGAGGCCCGAGCAGACGGTGCGCGGCTCGGGCTCTCCGACGTCGATCGACTCGACGTACAGCGAGTCGGCGTCGGGGTGGCGCTTGACTGTACGCGTGTCAGTGGACATGGTAGGGGGCCGCTGCGATATGGCACCGAGACATACCGTCAAGCACCTTGCCGACGCGGAGGTCGATCATCGACGGGATGGGGACGGCCGGGGTGGCCGGCGCGGCAGGGGTGGCGGGCTTCTTCTCCTTCTTCTCCTTCTCCTTCTTCTTGCCGTCCTTGCCGGCGGCGGCGGCAGCGGCGGCGGCACCCTCGGGAGCGGCCGCGGCGCCCTTGTCCTTCTTCTCCTTCTTGGCCTCCTTGGGCGCGGCAGCCGCACCCTCCGGGGCCGCCTTCTTCTCCTTCTTCACTTTGGGCGCCGGCGCAGCGCGGGGCGGGACCGGCAGCGCCGCGACGTCGACGTCCACGGGGGGGAACGCGTTGGGCAGCTCCTTCTGCGCGGCCTGCACGGCCGCGAGCTCCTGGACGTGCAGGAAGTAGCGGAGGACGGCGGGGTGCTCGGGGTGCTGGCCCGCGGGGGCACCGGCCTGGGGCATGTCAGCGCTGCGGCCAGGGCTGGCCGGGACGGGCTCGGCGACGCACCATCGCGGGGTGGAGGCGGCAGTAGAGCGAGACGTCGGCGGTGGAGGGCGCGCTGCCGACGAGGTAGGTCAGCGGGGTGAGCGTCTCGTTGAGCGACTGCGGGGGACGTCAGCACAGCGCAAGGGGCCGCACGGCGGGCGGGAGGGGGTCGCTCGCGCACCTTGAGGTTTCCGGCAATGGCCTCGACGTCCGAGGCGGCCTTTGCGATGGCGGCCTTGTCCTTGTCGGCGGCGCCGGCCAGGGCGGGGTCTGCTGCCTGCGCGGCGGCGACGAACTGGGCAATGTCGGACATGGCGCGTGCGAGGGGGATGCGGGCTGGAGCTGTGCGGCGGAGGAGGGGCGAGGGGGCGAGGGAGAGACGCAGCATGGACGGCAATGTCGACAAAGTCGTGCTCGTCGCCGTCTTGTCCAAAGTCGCCAGGCGGAGCGGGGCGGCGGGAAATGACGTGTAATCCGGTCATGCATATTTTTGCACGCCGTTATCAGCGCGGTGGCGCGGATCCGGGCGTGTCGTCGTTTTCATCGCCGACATGGCCAGTTCGTCGTTCGCAACTCCTCATCAGACCACAAAACCCAGACCGCACCATGTCTGGACAGCCCCCCTTCAACCCCAGCGCATTCGAGTTCCGCCCCGGACAGTCGTTCGTCCCCGGCCAGGCCTTTGTCCCCCGCGGCCAGCAGGGCCAGCCGCAGCCCGGCCAGCAGCAGGCGTACGACCCCTACGCCCAGTACGGCCAGCAGCAGCAGCAGCAGCAGCAGCAGTACGGCGGCTACCAGGGCTACGGCCAACAGCAGCAGGGCGGATACCCCCAGCAGCAGCAGCAGCAGCAGCGCGCATACCAGCCCCAGCAGCAGCGCGCGTACCAGCCCCAGCAGCAGCGCCCGTACAACCCCCAGCAGCAGCGCAACGTCCAGGGCTTCCAGCCCCCGAGCTTTGGTAACGCAAAGTCGGCCCCCTCGCTGAGCATTGGCGGCGGCGCGCCCAAGGCCGCGCCGTCGCTGAACATTGGTGGTGCTCCCAAGGCGGCCCCCTCGCTCAACATTGGCGGTGCGCCCAAGGCGGCCCCCTCGCTCAACATTGGTGGCGCGCCCAAAGCAGCTCCCTCGCTCAACATTGGCGGTGCGCCCAAGGCGGCCCCGTCGCTCAACATTGGCGGTGCTCCGAAGGCGGCCCCCTCGCTCTCGATCGGCAAGAAGGCCGAGCCCAAGGAGGAGGAGGCCAAGGCCGAGGCGGCGCCCAAGGCCGAGACGCCCAAGCCCGCCGCCGAGACGCCCAAGACCGAGTCCAAGGCAGCCACTCCGGCCAAGGCGGCCACCCCGGCCAAGGCGGCCACTCCCGCCGCCGCCACCCCGTCCGTCGCCGCGTCCGCAGCCACCTCGGGCACCTCCACGCCCAACTTCACAAAGGTCTCGGCCAAGAACGACGCCGACGCCGTCTACCGCGAGCAGGCCGCGGCCGGCGCCGAGGCCCTCAAGGACCTGTACGGTGGCGACGAGGTCGACCCCAACGTCAAGCAGCACCTGAACATCATCTTCACCGGACACGTTGACGCGGGCAAGTCGACCATGGGCGGCCAGCTCATGTACCTCACCGGCGCCGTCGACAAGCGCACCATGGAAAAGTACGAGCAGGAGGCCAAGGCCGCCGGCCGCGAGACCTGGTACCTGTCCTGGGCGCTTGACCAGAACAAGGAGGAGCGTGCCAAGGGCAAGACCATCGAGGTCGGCCGTGCCTATTTCGAGTCGGAGAAGCGTCGCTACACCATCCTCGACGCCCCCGGCCACAAGACGTTTGTGCCCAACATGATCCAGGGTGCTGCCCAGGCCGATGTCGCCATCCTCGTCCTCTCCGCCCGTAAGGGAGAGTTTGAGACTGGTTTCGAGCGCGATGGTCAGACCCGTGAGCACGCCATGCTCCTCCGGAACAACGGTATCAACCGCCTCATTGTCGTCGCCAACAAGATGGACGACACGACCGTCAACTGGGACAAGGCCCGGTGAGTGCGCGCCGACTGGAACTTGGATGCTGAAAGCATTGCTAATGGCACAGCTTTGACGAGATCCAGACCAAGATCACCCCCTTCCTCAGGGCCGTTGGCTTCAACCCCAAGACCGACCTCACCTTCATCCCCGTCTCTGCCCAGATGGGCCAGAACATGAAGGACCGTGTCGACAAGAAGATTGCTCCGTGGTGGGAGGGCCCCTCGCTCCTCGAATACCTCGACAGCATGCAGATCATGGACCGCAACATCAACGCGCCGTTCATGCTCCCCGTTTCGGAAAAGTACAACGAGCTCGGTACCATGGCCATGGGCAAGATCGAGTCGGGCCGCGTCAAGAAGGGCGACACCCTTCTCCTCATGCCCAACAAGCACACGGTCGAGGTCGCCGCCATCTACACCGAGACGGCCGAGGAGCTCGACGCCGCCTTCTGCGGTGACAACATCCGTCTCCGTCTCCGTGGCATCAACGACGACGAGGTCCAGCCCGGTTTCGTCCTCACGTCGCCCCAGAACCCCGTCAAGGCGGTTACCCAGTTCAAGGCCGACCTGTCCATCATCGAGACGAAGAACATTATCTGCGGTGGCTACACATGTGTGCTCCACGTCCACACCCTTGCCGAGGAGGTCACCCTCAAGGTAGGTCCGGCCGCGGTGGCAGGATACCTCTGTTGTGCAACGCTGACGCGCGCAGGCGCTTCTCCACTACTATGACAAGAAGACCAAGAGGAAGTCGAGGAAGCCTCCTCAGTTTGCCAAGGTCGGCATGCTCGTCTCGGTCCTGATGGAGACCACGCAGCCGATCTGCATCGAGCGCTGGGAGGACTACAAGATGCTCGGCCGATTCAGCTTGCGAGACCAGGGAACAGTGGGTGTTTGCCGTGACGTGCGGGATGCTGACGCCACAGACCGTTGCCATCGGCAAGGTAACAAAGCTCATCGAGAACACACCGGACGTCTCGGGCCTCGCCATCAAGGACTAAACGAGGGGGCCCAGCAGCGCCATGCCATGGTGCTCAGAGGGGTTGGCAATATATCCCAGTGTTCTGTCCTGTTGTCTGCTCGGGGCACGGCTGTGTGTCTGGCTGCGGCGACCATATGCCCCGACCTGTCAGCGCACCTCCCCGACCGCAGCTGCCGCCGCCTGCTTGCTAAGACTCGACCCCCTCGCCTTCTGAGCATCTAGTAGATTGTTATTTTCCTATGCATTCGTTCTGTGCTTGGCCGCGGCGGAGCGCACTGCAGCTAAAGTGGGCGCCGCGATTAAATGCCCAGCCACCATGACGGTCAGGGACCGCCCATATGGAAAGGACGCGTTCAGGTCGCGACGCGCCAAATTCACTTGCTCCATCCATCTCTCCCTCTCTCATCCGTCGCCGTCGCACATCCTCTGCACCACGGCCCCTGCAGGACCCTCTCGCATCGCACAGTGAACGGCACCCCATCGATTGTTGTTTCCCAGGATGGCGAGCGCAACAGTTGGCGTGCTCCCGGTCGCGAACCTGCCGGTTAGTCGCGCCTCGCAGGGCCGCTTTGCGGTCTTGTTTGTTCTGTTTGTCCCCTCGCTGACGCCCCATCCAGATCAACTACGAGGAGGAGATTGGTGCGTTGTCGGGCCGTACATGCGGGGGCGGTGGATGCGCGCCGGCGGAATGGAGTGCGGTACCGGGGTGGCACTGAGCGCGCTGCACCCCCCCCGTTGTCGTTGTCGTCGATACCGGCTGACATGACCGCAGAGCGCATTACCGATTTCGTCACACGCTTTGTCCCCGAGACGAGAGATCGACGTCGCACGCTCCCGAGCAACGACGATGCCGCTGCCGAGGACGAGAGTGAGGCGAGCGACGACGGCCTCGACGACCTTGACGACCTCGACCTGGATGCAGACGACGACGAGACAAACAACCGCAGCAAGGCAAAGTACATGCGCATCATGCGCAAGGTCGCAAATCGCCAGACAAGCGAGGTGGTGATCGACCTCAAGGACCTGCAAAAGTTCTCCCCAAACGACCGCACGCTGCTCACGCACATTCTCGCCAACGCGCGGCGCTACGTACAGCTGTTTGCCGAGCAGCTGGACCGTCTCAAGCCCGAGCCCGACCACGAGATTGACCACACGGGCGACGTGCTCGACCTCATCATGCAGCAGCGCCAGGAGACCAACGAGATGATTGACGGCCAGGAACTCGACGAGGCGATGCGGTACCCTCCAGAGCTGCTGCGCCGCTTCAACGTCTACTTCCGTCCGCCGCGCAACCACGACGTCCTGGCTGTGCGCGGTGTCCGCGCCAACAACCTCGGCGAGCTCATCACTGTGCGCGGCATCGTCACCCGCGTCTCCGAGGTCAAGCCGCTCCTCCTCGTCAACGCGTACACTTGCGACTCTTGCGGCAACGAAATCTTCCAGGAGGTCGCACAAAAGGCGTTTACGCCGCTCGCCATCTGTCCGTCCGAGACGTGCAAGACCAACCAGACCAATGGCCGTCTGCACATGCAGACCCGTGCGTCGCGCTTCCAGCCCTTCCAGGAAGTCAAGATCCAGGAGATGGCCGACCAGGTGCCCGTCGGCCATATTCCGCGCTCCATGACCGTCCACCTGTACGGTACGCTCACACGCTCCGTCAACCCGGGCGACGTCGTGCACATTTCGGGTATCTTCCTGCCGACACCATACACCGGCTTCCGCGCCATGCGTGCTGGTCTGCTGCAGGACACATTCCTCGAGGCCATGCACGTCCACCAGCTCAAGAAGCAGTACCACGCCATGGAGATCACGCCCGAGATTGAAGCGGCCATTGACGAGCTTAAGGAGGACCATAACCTGTACTCGCGCCTTGCCAACTCCATCGCGCCCGAGATTTACGGCCACGAGGACGTTAAGAAGGCGCTGCTGCTGCTTCTCGTCGGCGGCGTTACCAAGTCGGTCGGCGACGGCATGAAGATCCGTGGTGACATCAACGTCTGCCTCATGGGTGATCCCGGTGTTGCCAAGTCGCAGCTGCTCAAGTACATCACCAAGGTTGCACCGCGCGGAGTGTACACCACCGGTCGCGGATCCTCCGGCGTTGGTCTCACCGCCGCCGTCATGCGCGACCCAGTTACGGACGAGATGGTGCTTGGTACGTTGGAATCCCACAACTCGCATGCTAATCATTCTACAGAGGGTGGTGCCCTTGTCCTGGCAGACAACGGTATCTGCTGTATCGATGAGTTTGACAAGATGGATGAGTCGGACCGTACCGCCATTCACGAAGTCATGGAGCAGCAGACCATTTCAATCTCCAAGGCTGGAATTACGACAACCCTCAACGCGCGTACCTCCATTCTTGCCGCCGCCAACCCTCTATATGGCCGCTACAACCCCAAGATCTCGCCCGTCGAGAACATCAACCTCCCCGCCGCGCTGTTGTCGCGTTTCGACGTACTCTTCCTCATCCTCGACACACCCAGTCGCGACGACGATGAGCGCCTCGCGCAGCACGTCACATATGTGCACATGCACAACGAAGCGCCTGAGCTCGACTTTGAGCCTATTGAGCCTACCCTCATGCGCCACTACATCGCGGCGTGCCGTAAGATCCGCCCTATTGTCCCGCCAACGATGAGCGAGTACATTGTCTCGTCGTACGTCCAGATGCGCAAGCAGCAAAAGGAGGACGAGGCCGAGGACAAGTCGTACACTTACGTCTCGGCGCGTACGTTGTTGGGCGTGCTGCGTCTGGCACAGGCGCTCGCGCGTCTGCGCATGGACGCGGTGGTCGGGCAGGGCGACGTGGACGAGGCGCTGCGCCTCATGGACGTGTCCAAGGCATCGCTATACGAGCACAGCGGGCGCTCTGGCGAGGACACGACGGACACGTCCAAGATCTTCCGCATCATCAAGGACATGGCGTCGGGGCGCGAGCAGCGCGGCGGCCGGTTCGGGCACCGCGCGGCGTCGGACGAGGGCGAGAGCGACGAGGGCGACGACGAGCTCGAGGAATTGGCGTTTGTCGACGTGCGCGCGCGCGTCATTGCCAAGGGCTTTACGGAGAACCAGCTCACGGACACTGTGCAAGAGTACGAGAACATGGGCGTGCTCATGCGCACAGCCAACAACACGCGTATCCGCTTTGTCACTGCCGACGAGTTTTAAGCCAGGCGCGAGCGACTCGTGTTTCACTCACTGTTTTCCTCTTTTCTAGTATATCCACACAACTTGCTTCATTAGTGACACTTGTACTTTATAGATGATGCACGCAGTCTTGCATCCAAGACATGATATGGGTCCGGTTGCATCAGTCTGGCGCATCTCGGGCCCATGTGTACGTTTCCTGCGCTACGAACGGAATTGATGCATATTCAACAACTAATCTCCGGGATCCATGATGGGCAATGACGATATGTATACGGAGCAAGCTGCACGACGCGGTCTACGTTTTGCGACGTGAGCCCCACCGCACGGGGATACAACAAGCTGAACCGCGACCGAGAAGCGAAGCCATGCTGCCCAGGGTACTGGCTCCCGAAGGTCGTCGCGCGGTGAAGGCAGTGCCTGCGACCAGGGCCGCCACGCCGAGCCGGCCCTGCAGCTCGGCAGCGGCGGCTCCGCACTCCTGGTTCGGCCGAGGCGGCAGGCGGCACAAGCGGACAATCAGCTACAACTGGAGCACGCTCAGCCGGTTGCCCGACACAGAGCCGATTGTCTCGCCGCTCTGCGAGAACGCAATGTTATTGATCTCCGAGTGCGCCGTCCACGCGCGGACGGGTTTGATTTCGAGCGTGCGCGTTGTCGCAGGCGACGGGCTGCCGGTCGCGGATGGCGTTGCTGACGGCGTCATGGCGGCCGAGTGCGTGTGCGAGTGCGCCGTGTTGCTGCTGGTGCGAGAGCTGCGGGACGGATCGGGCTCGGCGGGCAGTGGCTGCGTGAGGTCGTACACGAGCAGCTGGCTGTCGTCGCCGGCACTCGCGATCCAGCCGCCGCCCGTGCTGCCGCTGGCACCCGCGCTGCTGCCGCCCGAGCCCCACGCGATCGCGCTAAGTGCGGCTGTGTGGCCGAGCAGCTCGGCAACGGGCTGGCCGGGACTTCGCATGTCGAGGATGAGCGTGCGCGAGTCGTCCATGCTAAAGCACGCCAGCATGTGTCTTTGGGCATCAGCTGGTGGGCAGGTTGGGCACACTCACTGCTCTTGATTGCTGAACGCTATCCGCGCGAGGGGCGACGAGTTTGGCGTCTCGTACAGAATCGTCGAGTGTTCGAGCTGGCGGAGGTCGAAGGCGCGCAACGAGCCGTCGGCACCGACCGAGACGAAAATGTCGGCGCTTTGAGGCAGCCACGAGAGGTCGTAGACTGCGCGGTCGTGTGCGATCAGTTGCGTCAGCGCCTGGGACGTGTTGATATCCCACAGCGTCGCGGTCGTGTCTGTGGAGCAGGTCACGATGCTTGCTGGCGCTGTGGGGTTCCACGAGAACGAGGTGATGGGAGGCAAGTTGTAGACTGGTTGTTTGCTCTGCGGCCAGTTAGCAAACGGAGAGAGGGTGCCGGGACTCACGTTAGACAGCACGCTCCGCTCGTGTAGAATGTACTGATCTCTCGAACCACTGTCAGTGTACCCGTTGCGCCCGTATCCGATGCGGCTCGAGTGGTGGTGGCCATCGTGCCGCTTGAGCTCCCAGATGCGGAGCACGTCGCCTGTCGTCGCGAGCAGCTCGCCGCGGCCGCCCTGTCCCTCGTGCCGCGCACCCGCGAGCGACTCTGCCGGCTCCCACCCGACCTTTGTGGCGGGAAATTGGAGGTTGGACGCGCTGAGCTGCTGGAAATCTGGCGAGGGCGAATATCGCGCCGAGCTGCTGAGGCCGGCACCGCCGCCGGCGCCGGAGCCCTGCGCGCCTGCTGCCCCTGCCGGGTCAAGGTCCACTACAAAAAGCTTGTTCGTCGGCCCGGTCAGATATGACGTGAGTGCAGTCCGGTGCGGGTGTTGTGTGCTGTGTGAGAAGGCCAGGCCGTAGAGAGGGTCTGGGAGCGTCAGCTCGGCGGAGCCACACTAACATGGGGGCCCAGGCGGTGGTGACCGGTGCTGCATCGCAGCATCACCGCTGGCCGTTTATGATGTGCCGCACTCACGAGTTGCCTCGTACTGGAGCATGTTCGGGAGGCCCATCGTGGAGGGTGTCTAGCACTCGCTTAGCCGAGGAGGGTTCGGGGTGCGCAGCAGGTCGTCGCGACGCGGGGTCGCCGACAGGGGTACGGAGTCGGATCGAAGCTCCAAGGGATCAGGCCACAAGGGCGTGAGGCTCGGGGGGGGGGGACGAATGGAACCCTTGACACAGCTCCTTGACACACTCGCTGCCAGGTCTGGTGAGCTCCGGACGATGCGCCGATGCGGGTGGGGAGCTGTGCGGGAGACGGGTTCGATCCGGCGGTGCGCCGCGGCAGCGACGCGTCGTCTTTTGCGGGGGCAGGGCCTCGGCAGGGAGCGCAGGCGGTCGAGGGCGTGCAGAACCGCTGTGCTGCGTGTCGGGTGCGGGAGTGGGGCGTGATGGGGCCGGGCAATGGAGGACGGAGCGGATGAGACGGGATGGATGATGGCGGCCGCGACGGAATCGACGATGAGCGATGCACGCGGGACAGCTGCGGTGGGCCGTCGGAGGGCTGGGCGGCGATCGGGGATCACGTGATGGGGACGGGGTCACGTGACTGGGGCCACTCACGTAATGGGATAGAGACGTCACGTGATCAATCCACGTGGTCACGTGATTCAGCGGAGATCGGCCCCTCTCCGCCTCCCTTCCCCCCCGCCTCCTCCGCCACCGGCAACCACAGCAACAAAAGAAGCAGCGCAACGACATCTTGCGGTCATCCATCATCCGCTTCGTCCTCCAGCACGCATCTCTCTCCCGCTCCCCCGCCCCAGCGCACTCCCCCGGCATGTCGGCAGCCGACTATGTCGCCAAGTATCCCCGCAGGCGTGCTCTGCTCGACACGGTGGAAAAGTACTGGCTCGACGAGGGGTACCGTGGGTGTCGCGACCTTTGCCCGCGCGTGCCGCCCGCCGGGCGGCCGCTTGCCAGGCCCCCGCGCTGACACTCGCCACAGGTCCCCCCGGCCAGCTGGACTCATCGCTCAAGAAGCACACCACTCTGATCAACCGCCTCAAAAGCGCGCTCCTCGTTGGGCCCTCGGATGTTATCATCAAGGAGATTGACGGCCTGGTGCTGACAAAGTACCTCGAGGAGATTGTCGCCGCTGTCATCGAGGGCGCCAGCCGCGGGCGTGGAGACGCCGAGGTGGCGGTCGATGTGCGTCCGCTGCTCCCGCTCTGCTTCTGACCCAGCCCAGATCATCGTGCACCTCCACAAGCGCCTCACGCCAGACTTTCTCCCCCAGCTCCTGCCCCCGCTGCTGACCATCCTTGCACCTGCGCCGCCGCCCTCCAAGGAGAGCAGCGACAAGGACCGCGAGAAGGATGACAAGGAACGGATCTCACGCCAGCGGCTGGTTCTCCGCATCGTGGCCGAGCTCGCCATGGTCAGCGCCTGGCCCGAGGGTGCGGCCAAGGGCGCGTCCGAGGTCGGCAAGGTGTTGAAAGGACTCGTGAGTCTGGCACGACAGGCTCCATGCTCATGGCAGATGACCGGCGACCCCCAGTACATCAATATGCCCCTGCTGTCTGCCTTCCTCAAGACGTTCAACCGCGCGTACCTCGGGCCCCCGTCGAACGGCAGCGATCCTGACCAGCTCCCGGATGGCGTAGAAGAGCTCGTTCCCACGGATGTCCAGAAGAAGATGCGTGAGCTGTTCAGCAGCTACTTTGATACGGCCAGCAAAACGCTCGTCAAGGGACAGATGGTGTGTCAAGTATTGCCGTGTCTGGAGCTGACAGAAGAAACTCCTCGAGCAGGACCGGCGGAATCACGAGGCATACATCAAGTTTGGTGAGGTCTTTGAAGACCGCCAGCACGCCTACGAGCGTATGACCCGAGCTGTCGAGCGCCTCACGGCCAGCGTTCAGGCCCTGGCCGACCTTCTCGGTGTGAGCCCTCCGGTCCTCCCGACCGCGTCGTCACTGTCCAAATCTGGTCTCCAGATTGTCAACTCTTCGTCTTCCTTCACGGTCCGTGAGGACGGCCTCGTGCCAGGTGGTATCTGGGATGACGAGGAAGAGCGTCGCTTCTACGAGGATCTTCCTGATCTTGCGGACCTCGTCCCTCCCACGCTCCTCGGCGTCAAGGAGAAGAGGGAGGAAGAGAGGAAGGACGGTGAGGAGGTGGCTACGAACGGAGTCGTCGATGAAGAGACCGAGGCCCAGCGTCGTGACGAGGAGGATATCCGCCGCCAGATCGCCGAGCTGGATCTGGAAGGCACTGGAGCGGAGCCGGAGAGCTCCCTCATGGAGCGCCTCCCGTCTGCACTCTCGGAAGGGTCTGGTAACTCTGCCATTCCCCTTGAGGATGAGCCCGCCCCTACGGCCGACTCTGCTGGTCCTGAGGAAGATGGCCTCCAGTCTGGCCCGGCTGCCCGCCTGACCGCCCTCTTTGCCGCCCTCCCCGAGGCTGTCAACCGTGAGATGGTCGACAAGCTCGCAGTCGAGTTTGCGTTCCTCAACTCCAAGGCTGCCAGGCGGCGTCTGGTCAAGGTGAGTGCCACACCTTGCTTCACTACTGACACTAGTTCCTTGGTGCTGTCCCCAAGAACCGCACCGACTTGCTTCCCCACTACTCGCGTTTCGTTGCCATTCTCGACAAGTACATGCCCGACGTGCGCACAGGCGTCCTTGAGATTGTGAGTTGCCCTCGGCCTCGCTCCCCTTCTGACGACAGCTTGACGAGGAGATGCGTTACCTCCAGCGGAAGCGCGCCGTTCGGGAGCTTGACGGCCTACGCCTCAAGAACGTCCGCTTCTACGGTGAACTCGCCAAGTTCAAGGTCGCTCGCCCGTACATCATCCTCCATGTCCTCAAGGTCTTCATTGACGACTTCCGCTTCAACGTCGAGAATATTGCAAACCTCCTCGAGAACTGTGGCCGTTTCCTCCTTCGCTACGAGGGCACCGCCGAGGCTGCGAAGAGCATGGTGGGTGGGTGGCTGAGGTCATTGGGCTAATCCCGCAGGTCGAGTTGATGCGCCGCAAGCAGAGCGCGAGCCATTTGGACCAGAGGCACAACATCATGCTCGAGAATGCCTTCTATCAGGTATGTACGTCTGCGCCCGCAATTCTGACTCTCAGTGCAATCCTCCCGAGCGCGTCGTCAGGGAAGTTGTCGAGCTCCCTCCCATGCACGCCTTCATTCAACACCTCCTCCACGATGTGCTCATGAAGCGTACGCAGGACAAGGTTCTCAAACTCCTCCGCAAGCTTCACTGGGAGGACGAAGAGGTGCGGCCTGCTGGAAATCCCTGATACTAACCGCAGACATACCAGTTCATCCTCAACTCGTTCACCGAGGTATGGGAGATCAAGTACGAGAACATTGGTCTCCTTGCTGGTCTCGTGTTTGATCTCTCGAGGTACCACGTCGACTTCTCCGTCGGCGTGGTCGACGAGGTCATGGAGAACATCCGTATCGGCATGGAGGTACGTAACACGGCCTCGGAATGGGCTGACAATACAGGAAAACATCTTCAAGTTTAACCAGCGCCGAATTGCCACCATCAAATATCTCGCCGAGCTGTACATGTACCGTGTTCTCAACTCGGCTGTCATTTTTGACGTGCTCTGGTCTCTCCTGAGCTTTGGCCACCGTGAGTGTCAAATTGGTGGATATCGTCTGACCTGCAGCCGAAGGTCTCCCTGTGCCGGGACGCGACAGCCCGATCGACTCTGTGAGCGACTTCTTCCGCGTCCGTCTTGCCTGTGCGATTCTCGATACCTGTGGCGTCTGTTTCGCCAAGGGGTCGTTGCGCCGCAAGTTGGACCACTACTTGGTGGTCCTGCAGCTCTACGCTCTGTGCAAGACGGAGATGCCGCTGGACGTGGAGTTTATGCTCGATGACCTTATGGAGAGTCTGCGGCCCAAGGGCCGTCCCAAGGGTGTCAAGGATGGCCTTGCCGTCCCGCGCCTGCGCACCTTCTCCGAGGCGGCCACTGTGGTCGATGAGATTCTTGCCACCAATGGTCCTGGTATGTGGACATTTTGCGGTTAAGACTAACAGTAGACGTCGGTGCTGAGGATGAAAGCGAAGGCGAAGACGAAGAGGACAATGGCAAGCGTAACGCTGATGAGGATGACGAAGCTGAGGAGGTGAGTAGCCGAGGGTCACCATGAGCTCACCCCAGCCGGTCGTCCCCGACGCGCGCATTGACGACGACGATGACGATGCCGAAGACGATGTTGTTGTCATCCGCGAACAGAGGCATGACGAATTTGACGAAGAAGCGGATGCCGACTTCAACCGCGAGTTTGCACGCATGCTGGCAGACACGACAGTGGAGCGCAAGGCGGCCCCGCCCGTCTTCGACCAGGCTGTGCCTGTCTTCCGGAAGCGTGCGGCCGGCAACGCTGTTGCCTCTCCGCAGCCTGCGCAGCCTGAAGAGAACATGATGCAGTTCATGCTTCTCTCGAAGAAAGGCAACAAGCCGCAGGTGAGTGCTGCAAAAATGGCACAGCTGACTCTCAGGTGCGGTCAGTTGACATTCCGCTCGACTCGACGATTGCGAGCAACGTGCGGACGCACCAGCTGGCGAGCAAGGCGGAGCAGGAGCAACTCAAGCGCCTCGTGCTCCAGAACGAGAAGCGGCAGGAGAACGAGGGCCTCATTGCTGTTGAGCAGTCGATGGCTCGCCGCGGCATCAAGGTCCGGATCGTCAACTCTGGCGGGTAACCGTGACGTTGTGCATGGCCCCCCGTTTTGGCTGTTTGATCAGGCTTGCTTCTCGCCTTTTGGGCACGCGCTTTGGATCAGTGCGTATCTCACCCCGACATGGGCTAGGGACAGCATTATCCATTGTGCTTCATGCCGACGCCGCGGCGTCGCCCCACGACCCATGATCACAGCTCCATGTCCCGGCCCCGGTCCTATTGGCACTGGAGTGCGGTCTTCTGACAAGTGGTTGCGAGAGCGTCTCGTTGCTGGTATATAGCATTTCGATAGCACGGATAGCGCACATTCACTGTACCCATGTCACAAGTCGTCCGGATGCTGCGAGGCCAATTGCTCGACGACTGAGCGATGCGCGACGGTCGGGGGACGATGACAGGACAATGATGTTGTTGGTGCCGCCACCTTGGATGGTCATGAAGAGTCTCATATAGATAACAAAACACAGTGCTGCTCTCCTCTCGTCATACCTGCTGGCGTAACCCCATGCGGCTGCACTCTTGTCTCCTGTCTGCTCGGCCATGCACGCGACCCCATATGTCCACCGCCACACGCTGGCCATTAAGCGCCAACGTTCTTCTTAAACCACTGTCCGGCGTTAGCATACCAAGGTGGGGCACGAGGGGGACAGGCATCGGACACTCACCTCGCCAACAGAGCGGCTCGACTCCTTGGGAGTGCGCTTGAACGTGTCGTAGTCGACACGGACGCAGCCAAAGCGCGGGCCGAGACCTGACGCCCACTCAAAGTTATCGACAAAGGACCACGCAAAGTATGAGCGAACGTCGACGCCGTCCTCGACGACCGCGGCCTTGAGCGCGTTGAGGTAGCCGTTAAAGTAGTTGACACGGTCCGTGTCCTCTGCAGGGCACGTCAGTGGCTGCTGTCCCCGGGCTCTCCGCTTCTCGGGGCCACTCACGGATAGCCTCGGCGGCCGTCATGTCGCTCTCGCCCTTGACGGCGTATCCGTTCTCGGTGACAAAGATGGGCTTCTTGTAGCGCTTGTACAGGTAGTTGAGGTGCTTGCGGAAGCCCCACGGCACGTCGCGCAGCCAGTCGAGGTCCGACTCGGGGCCGAGCACCGAGCCGTCGGGGCGGGTGAAGAGGAGGTGTGCGTTACCGTTCGTCTCGTCGTCGGCGCCGGCCTTGATCGTGTTGGTCGTGTAAAAGTTACAGCCGTAGAACTGCGAGGGTCAGCGCTTGGCCACAAAGGGGCGGGCAGGCGGCTGCTCACGTCGGACGAGTCCTTGAGGAGCTCGAGCTCCTCGGCGGTGAACTCGGGCAGGCGGTCCTGGAGCATGTCCTTCATCGACTGCGGGTACGTGCCGAGGTAGATGGGGTCGGCAAACCACCCGACGGCGACGTCCATCTTGTCTTGCGCGGCCTTGACGTCTGCGGGGATGTGTCAGCTGCTTGCTTGCTGGCGCGCTGTCGGCAGCACACGAGACGTACTCTCAGGAGACTGATCCCAGGGCTCGGGCCAGTCGCCGTTGAGGGTGATGCCGATGACGCCGCCGTTCTTGGGCTGGAACTCGGTGTGGTACAGCTTGGCGGCGTGGGCGTGGGCGACGATGAGCGAGTGGCCGACTGTCCACGGCTCGACATTCGAGACATGGCCGCTGGGAAGGTGAGCGGAGGGCAACGGGCAATCGCGCCGCGGGGGCAGCCCCATGCGACTTACGGAGCAAAGACGCCGACGGCGTGGCCGTGGATCGAGGTGACATACGGCTCGTTGAAGGTGAGCCAGTGGGCGACGCGGTCGCCGAACGCCTCGAAGCAGACACGCGCATAGTTGACAAAGTCCTCGACGGAGCGCTCCTTGTTCAGCCAGCCGCCGTAGCGCTTGTACAGCTCGAGCGGAAGATCCCAGCTGGGGGACAGTCAGTACTGCTGAGGGCCACCGTTGTGGAAGACGCACTGGTAGAGAGTCTGGGCGGGTTAGCTGCGGACCGGCGTGGGCATATGCGCAGGTGTACTGACAACAAAGGGAGTAATGCCGAGACGGATACACTCGTCAATGACGTCCGAGTAGAACTGGATGCCCTGCTCGTTGACGGGGTCGTCCTTGCCGCCGAGCGGGATGATGCGGGGCCACGAGATGCTGAAGCGGTACGAGTTGACGCCGAGCTCCTTCATCACTGCAGCGTGAGCGACAGCGTCCTTTGCGGCGCACTCGTCGTCGTCCCCAGCCCAGCCCGCCACTCACACGCGAGGTCCGCCTTCCAGTTGTCATAAAAGTTGCAGGTGCGGCTGACCTTTGCGCCGTCGACGATTTTGCCGGGCGTGTCGCAGAACTTGTCCCAGATCTGGTCCGAGGCGTCAGCATCGTGCCCCGGGAACGCAGCGCGCAGCGGCAGGACGGGGACTCACCGACGGGCCCTTGCCGCTCGCGGCCTCCTGGGCGGCGCCGCCGCCCTCGATCTGCGCCGCGGCGGTCGCAAAGCCCCACATAAAGTCGCTGCGGAGAGCCATCGTGTTCCTGTGTCGTTTCCGGGGGGGTGGACGGGGGGTGGGGGTGGCCGGGACGTGGTCGTCGTCCTCGCCGGGTCGCCGTCGCCTTATTATACCTGCATTTGCGCTTGGGCTCATGATGCCGCCGGGAGAGTGCCGCAGAGAGTCATGGAGATGCCGCCCGACCGGTGTTTCTGGCCTACAGCAGGCAGCGAGCATGACCGGTGCGTGCGACGCGAGAAACGTCCCGCACGATATCGCCGCAGCCGAACCCGCCAATCCGGCAACTCGCGATAAAATCGGGCCGATTTAAATACGCCGAGAGCCGGCCGTGGGTTATCAGTCGGCGCCCGCGCCCAGTGCGATCATGGACAGTCTGCATCGGTCGTGCACAAGCTATGCCCCTCTCCCTGCGCTCCTAGATATCGCCCCGCCGCCGACTCCCGAGCAATGCCCCGCCGAGCCCCGCAGGCCCGCAGCTCACGCGCCGCCTCACCACTCCCTCACCGTGCCGTCAGGGCCACGGAACACCGGGTTCTGCCACGGCTTGAGCCGCTCCGCCTCGGCGGCCTCGCGGCGGATGAGCGCCTCGTCGAGCTCGATGCCGAGGCCCGGCGCGGTGAGCAGCTCGACCGCGCCGTTCTTCACCGCGAACACCTCGGGGTTGGTGAGGTACGTGAAGAGGTCGAAGCCGTCCGTGTTGTAGTGCATCTGGGAGCTGTCAGCACAGGGACAGTGCACCCGGGGGGTCGCAAAGCGCCGCCGCACGCCTCGCGGCCGCGGCTCGCGACGCCTCACCTTCCAAGACATCTCGCAGACGACAAAGTTGGGCGTGCTGAAGCCGACCTGCAGGCAGGCGGCGAACGCAAGGGGTCCTGCGCCGGGGTTAGTACCGTCGTGTCGCTCCGACGACCGAGAAACGTACCGAGAGGGCAGTGTGGGGCCACTCCAATGTCATATGCCCTGTCTGTCAGCAAGACGCCCCTCCGCAACGGCACGGCACGCACTCGGCCATGGTGGCAATCTTCTTCGTCTCGGAGATACCGCCGGCGTGCGCAATGTCCGGCTGGACAATGTCGATGCAGCCCGCCTCAAAGTACGGCCTCACGTCCTGGCGTGTGAACAGCCGTTCGCCAAGCTGCGGGTCAGCAACAGACATACGTCGGCGGCGACGCATTGCGCCGACTTGTACCCACCGCGATCGGAATGGAAGTCTTGTTGTACAGGTCCTTCATTTCATTCACGAGCCCCGGCAGGAGCGGCTCCTCGATGAACAGCGGGCGGTGCGGCTCGAGGGCCTGCGCCAGCTGCTTGGCCATGGCCTTGTGGACGCGCCCGTGAAAGTCCAAGCCAGCGTCCAGCCCGATACTCTTCACCTCGGCGAGGCGGCGCACCGTGTCGTCGAGCGCGGACGGCGAGTCGAGCCACCCGATGCTCTCGGTCGCGTTCATCTTGACGCGCGTAAAGCCCTGCGCCTTGCGCACGCGCGCCTGCTCGATCACGTCCGACGGCCGGTCACCACCGATCCAGCCGTACACGTCGCACCGCTCGCGCACGGCGCCGCCGAGCAGCTGCCACACGGGCACGCCGAGAACCTTGCCCTTGATGTCCCACAACGCAATGTCGATGCTGGCCGGGGTCAGCCGGGGGCCGCCCGGGGCGCGCGCGCGCGGCGCCGACTCACCCAGACATGGCGCTCATCAGCACCTCGCCGCCGCGGTAGAAGCGGTGGCGGTAGAGATACGTGTAAATGTCCTCAATGTTCATCGCGTCCCACCCAATGATTCTCCTCTGTCAGCTTGCCCCTCCCATGCGCCGGCCACCCCCACAGAGATCCCCTCACCTCCGGGCGATGTCCCTGAGCGAGCCTTGCACGGCCTCGGTGTGGCCCTCGAGCGTGCCCTCGCCCCAGCCCACGACGCCGCCCTCGGTCTCGATGCGGACAAACAGCCAGCGCGGCCGCACGTAGAACGACTCGACGGTCTTGATCCGCGTCGAGCCGGGGACGCTCGCGGACGCGTGGGGCGCGATGGCCAGCGGCCGCTGGATGCCGCCGGCGTACTTGGCGGCCAGCTCGGAGGGAGGCAGATAGACTGCCTCGCGATCAGGGGTGGAGTCAGAGATCATTGTGGGGCAGAGAGCGGGAGGTGCGCAGATGCTGCCCAAGAGGAGGGGGCCCGCTTGCTTCTTGTACTGTCGCGACGAGGACATGGTGCATGTCCGGCTGTCCGGACCGAGCCGGCCGTGAGGATGATGAGGTAATGCCGTGAGATGCCGTACTGGGCCGTCATCACACCGAGGTGCTTGGCTTCGGCATTGTCGCCGTTCGAGACGTCTATGCATTGACGGCGGCCATCTCCTGCAGAGCCTGGGCTAGCGGCAGAGCAGCAGAGACGTCCTTGTCCTCGTTCATGAGATACGGTGTCTGGTCTGTCGACTCGGTACGGTCTGTCGACTCGGAACCGGGTCGGTCCGGCGGGTGGCACCAGGACGACACTGTTCATCGATAGCTTCTACAGCTGGATCACTTGGCTTCTAGCAGCGCATTTCTCTCCTCAGCACAACAGTCTCGCCCCCGCCCCCCCGCCCCCCCCATCACGCATCTGTCTCCTGACACTGCACAATGCTCTCCTCGACGTCCTTGTGCCGCGGGGTAAAGGCAGCCTTGAATGGGAGCGGATGCCAGTTGGCCGTGTTGCTGAACGCCAGCGTGTCGATGGGGACCGGCCTGCCCTCGGCATCGCGCTTCGGCGCAATGTCAAATGCCCACAGGAGGAGCGCCGCGGTGATGAGCACCGACTGCAGCGCAACATGCTGGCCGGGACACACACGCCGGCCGAACCCAAACTGGTAGTGTTTGAGGCTCGTGTTGAAGTTGCCGTCGGGCGTCAGCCACCGGTCGATGACCAGCTCCTCGACGTCGGGGCCGTAGTAGCTCTCGTCGCGGTGGATCGCCCAGTGGTTGCCCACGATGGTCGTGCCCGCGGGCACGACATAGTCCTCATAGCCTATATCGCGCACCGTCTTGTGCTGGAAGCCGCCCGCGGACACGGGGCGCCAGCGGAACGTCTCGGCGACGAACGCGCGCAGCAGCGGCAGGTCGTCCATGTCGTCAAACCCGGGGGGGCGGTCGCCGACCACGCGTGCCAGCTCGGCCTGCACGCGCGCCTGCGTCTCGGGGTACACTGCGGCAGCCATGATGCAGATGGCGATGGCAGACGCGGACGTGTCGCTGCCGGCGCCAAACACACTCCCGCACAAGTACGCGACCTCGTCGTCGTTGAGGCCGAGCTCGTTCTGGCTCTTCATGAGGTAGGTCGCGAAGCACGGCGGGACCTCGGCCTTGCTCTGCCGGACGCGGTCGACGCCGCTGCGGAAGAGGTTGAGCTCGTCCGCTCCCCACTGCTTGATCATGTTGAAGTCCCCGCATACATCTGCCATCAGCCTTGCATCCCCAAGCTGTCGCCCCGCAACACCCACAGCGCAGGAGCGGGATCGCCGCGAGCTTGAACGAGCCCGGGCGGAGCAGGATGCCGACGCGCAGCGACCCCTCGACGGCCATGCGAATGTCCGGGTCTGAGTACCGCGCGACGTCGGTCCGGCCGTACGCCATGTGGACCACCAGCGTCGCCGTGTACGTCTGGATGTGGTTCTGGAAGCCGTCGGGCGCGCGGAGGATGTCGAGGATGAGCCGGCGCGCAGTCTTGACTTGGTAGGGCCGCAGGTCGCGCGCCGCCTGCGGCTGCAGCGGCTTGTGGAGCGCCTTGCGGAGGCGGCCTGTTCTTGTCAGCCGCTACCACAGCTCACAGGTGTCACCATACGCCAGCGCTCGCTGTAGGGGACGAGCAGGGTGCGCTTGTTGTGCGAGAATATCTCGCCGGTGAGGTACGACGACGGGCGGTCCACCGTGTCCCGCGCCTTCTTATCCAGGAAGAAGTCGGCCCTATGGGTCAGCTGTCAGCCGTCGCCGCGCCTCGCCGCGCTTCGCCGCGCCGCGTACGCGCTCCACGGGGCTACTCACGTCGCGACGTCCGAGCAGACGACTATCGGCCTCGTGCCGTCCCAGATCGTCACCAGCGGGCCATGCTGCTGTGCCAAGGCGTAAAAGTGGCGCCACGGGAAGAGCTCCGGGATGGGGGTCCCCAAGAACAAGTACGGCTGCGGCCCGGGGGGCAGACGGGCATAGCTCGCGAGGCGGCGGGCGATGTACCACCCCGCCGTCGCAAGTGCCCCGACAAGGACGCCCGCGAGGAGCTGCGCTGGGGATACGGGGAGGTGAACGCGGTGGGAGATCCAGCTTGACATAGTGAACATGGGCAAGAGCCCCAGCGGCCCAGTTCCCAGGTATATACGCTATCGCGAGCCAGATCTGTCAGCAGGCCAGGTGCTGGCTGTGCCGCGCCGAGCGCTCCATCCGCACGGAACTCCGCGACGGGCGGCCCACGTTGGCGCCGTCCTAGCGGACCGCACGTGCCGCTTCGGTATCTCGCGTCGGGATTGAACAGGAACACTATCTGGGTCGGCATCGCGGGGACATGGCCTGGAGTCAGACTGGTCAGTACAGGCGGCAGCAACGCGCGGCGGGGAGGGATGCGGCGCGGAGAGATGGGGCAGTGGAGAGAGATGGGGCAGTGGAGAGAGATGGGGCAGTGGAGAGGAGAGGGCGAGACGGCCCACGTCGGGCGATCGAGCACGGTTCGACTCGACCCGTCGGCCGCAAAAAACGCCGAGATCAGCAATCTCGGCTTTTCAACGTTGTCCATGACGCCCAACCCATCGCTATCCATCGCATCGCCGGCGCTCTACGCACACGAGCCCCGCACGCTCCTCCCGCTCCTGCGCGCGCACCTGCCCCACACCCTCGTGGTGCTGGCGACGGTCCTCGCGAGCCGGTCTTCGGCGAGCGAGCCGCCTCCCGCGGGCGTCGACGCCGGCATCGCGCTCCCGCCGCCGCTGGACGCCGTGTACGCGACGTTCCCGCCGCCGGCAGGGGGCGGCGACGTCTCTCTCGCGACGCTCGCGGCGATGGGGGTGGGCGAGTACTCATGGCTCGTCGCCGTCGCGCTCCCGCACCCGTCCCAGCAGATCCGGGTGCACCACGCGCTCGTCGCCGCGCCGCCCGCGGAGCAGGCGGCCGGGCTGGCGGACGCGGAGCGAGTGGTTGCGGCGGCCCTGCGCGAGATGGCCGCGCTGTATCCCGCGCAGTATGTCGTCGGGAGCACACACGAGCTGCTCGAGCCCGGCACGCGGCGCGTCGTGGGCGGCAGCAAGCACCTCACGACGTTCACGTACGTCGCCCCCGGCGGAGGGTTCGGGCATACCGTCGTCGCGCCCGCCGACGACGACGCCTGGAAGGACGAGCTGGTGCTCGACCACGGGTGGCCAGAGGACGCGCCCATCGTGCGTAGCGTGTACTGTGGGCCTGCGCTGACGGGCAGATCTTCGCGACCAACCCATACCGCCAGACCGACTACTACGCGCAGCGCGCAGCGTACACGACGTGCTTCCGCCCGCGCCCACGCCGCGACGGCGAGTACACGCCCTGCGTCGCGTGGGTCATGACGCACGGCGACGGGTCGCTTGGCGCGCTCTGGACGCAGCCGGCGTACCGCCGCCGTGGGCTTGCCCGCGTCCTGCTGGCCGCGCACCTGGCCACCGAGGAGCAGAGGGGGGTGCCGTGCTTCTGCTACATTGAGGAGGGGAACGCGGCGAGCATGGGGCTCTTCGCGTCGCTGGGGTGGACCCCGCTGCCGTGGACATCGTACTGGGTGTATTGAGGCGGCGAGCCGCACTAGGTGTGCGACGACACGGGGCCACCACTAGGGTCGGCACGGGATATCGATACATTGTCATGCACACAGCGTGGACTGCTACAGCTACATATCTGGAAGAGGATTACAGGATTATACTTGTCAGCACTGGACGTCGGACGCCGCGCTGGACTGCTCGGCTCGGAATCCCCCTACTGCTGTCCAGTCGCAGCATTCTCCTCTGTCCCATCAGCCGCGGCAGGCTGCGCGTCTCCAGTGCTGTTCCCCTTCAACATCATGGCCATGTAAACCTCGCCAATCCCCGGCGCGCGCATGACGAGGTCGCTGTGCGACCCGTCCTCCACAAAGTGCGACACGAAGCGGATATACTTTGGGTGCGCGGCCAGCCGCTTGTTGAGCCATTCTGCGCCGTCAGCTGGGTCTGGGACGCTGATGGGGAGTGCAGTCGCGACTGGCCTCACCCTGTCCGTTGCGCGGCACCATCCCGTCCATGCCGCCCCACCACACGTCGATTCCGACCTTGGCGACCACCTTGTCGCCGCTGTCGCCGCTGCTGCCCTTGCCCGCGTCCCCCGTCGCCGCGTCCGCTACCGCCGCCGCAACGGCTGCAATCTCGTTGACAAACCACTCGTAGCCCGTATCGGCGCCGCCGCGGTTCAGACACAGCATGTGCTCCTGCCCGATGCCGCGGAAGTCTTCCGCGTACAGGTAGTCGGTCGTGAGCTGGAGGGTCAGCGCTGGCGCTGCGCGGCGGCGCCGTGGGAGCACGCACGTATTTCGCACTGGGAGCCCAGAGCCGCTTCCGCGGGGCCTCGTTCTCCTCCTCGCCGCCACCATTGTCCGTCACGCCGTCGCCGGCCGGCGTCGCCATGCCCTCTGGCACGGGGATCTCCTGCCCCGGAGCCACCTGTTTCTCGTTCACCGTGCCCTCTCCCGGCGCCTGCGTGGGCGGGTCCTCCCTTCGCGGCGGCGGCGGCGCCGCGCCCACGAGCCCGCTCCACCAGGTCGACACGGCGTCGACCGCGGCGCCGACGGCTTTGCTCGCGTCCTCGTACGCCTTCTCGGCGCCGATGACGGCGGGCACGACGTACGGCATCGTCAGGTCCTGCGTCGTGAGGAGCGCGGTGGGGATCCAGTCGAGGCGCTGCTGGTACGCCAGAGGGTCCGAGGCGGGCAGCGGCGGCGACCACGGCGAGATGAGGTAGACTGCCGGCGGCGGGGAGAGGCCGGTGAGAAAGACCGAGCCGTAGGCGGAGAGCAGACGGAGCGCGCAGCTGGGGGAGTCAGCGGGGAGAGGACCGTGGTGCCGCGGTCGCGTACAAGACGCCGGCACTGGTTGCCAGCATGTGTGCGGGCTTGACGTCGAGGTGCTCGAGCACCGAGACGATGAGTTCTGGCCACACGTCAGTGGGTCATGGGTGTGCAACAGACGGCCGACGTGCACGTACTGCAGCTGATATCGATCCGGTCTGTGAGCGGGACCATGGGCACGGCGCCGACACCGGGGCGGTCGACCACGATCAGGCGGAGTCCGTAGCCGGCTGCGAGTGGGTCTGGGGCAGGGTCAGTCGGCGACCTCGAGACGCGCTCCTAGGCTCCCGCCGCCTGGACGTCGCCAACGACATGGCCACGGCGAGGCCGCAGCGAGGGCGCCAGGCGCCAGGACCCACCTTGCGGCGCAGCAAACCACCGCGAGCAGCCCGACGGCGGCACAAACAGCACGGGCACGCCGGCGGGGTCGCCAATGTCCGCGTAGCTGACGCTGAGCCCGGTGCGCGGGCAGCGGCGCAGGCGGCGGCTGAACTTGCACTGCGCGAGGTACGCCTCGGGGTCTGTCAGCGGGGTTGCCTCGTCGGGCATGGTGCGCGGGGTCGAGGGAGACGGAGTGGATGATGAGGACGATGGTTGCGTTGTCGCCGCGGGCTCCCGCGTGCTGGTCGTCGCACGAGATGACGACGGGAGGAGCGTTTTCAACCTCTCTCACTGCCATCGCCGACGCGCCGAGCAACCTCGCCGCCGTTCACAACGTCCGCACCCCCGTCGCCGACACCCCCGCGCCCGGCGTGAGCACCGACGCACCCCGTCTCGGGCCTGGCCGCGACACAAGCATCGAGTCGAAGGGAGAAAAAAAATAGCAGCGCAGCCCCCATGTCTGGTGTGAACGGCCTGTCGGCGTCCCCGGCGCCCACACCGTCCCCCGACGCGCTCAAGCATGTGCGGCAGCTGTCCGTCTCGGACGCGGGCACCGATGCGCACGACGTGAAGCGGGTCAAGGTGGAGCCGGGGGAGGAGGAAGCGGTGACAGCCTCTGGCGTCGGCGTTGCCGGCGGCGGCGACGCGCGCGATGCGTCGTCCCATCACAGCACGCCGGCGCTAGCAACTCGTGTCTCCACATCCACTCCCACACCCCCGCATACTGTGTCCCTCTCGTCGCCCAAGCGCGAGAGCGAGCCCCCTGCCCCCGCGAGCACCGCCGCCGCTGGCGCCGCAGCGCCCTCGCCCACGCCCCCGGCAGCAGCATCCAGCACAGAGCGCAAGGCGCTGCCCAAGGAAAAGACCAGTCTCCTCAAGGCGGCCGTCGACCGGTCGAAGCGCAAGGACAAGCCGAAGAAGCGGAGCGACAAGGACAAGGAGAACAGGGACGCGAGGCCTCCCAGGAAGGTGCGGACGCGACACGGCCGCGGCGCGTCCCCCGCCGCTGACCACCCAGGAGAACACACCCGCGGCCGGCGCAGAAGACGACGACGCATACTGCGTCTGCAAGGGCGCGAACCGCGACGACGACACGTTCATTGGCTGCGACAAGTGGGTGCTGGCGGCAGCGCTGGCGGCAGCGCCGGTGGCAACGCCGGCGGCAACGCCCGGCGACAGCGGGGGACACAACTGACTCGCTCAGCTGCGACGGCTGGTTCCACCCGGGCTGCATGGGCATCGACGAGGAGCGCGTCGAGGCGCTCGACATGTTCATCTGCCCGCCGTGCGAGACAGCGACCGGCAAGACGACCATATACAAGCGCATGTGCAAGAGGGAGGGCTGTGGCAGGACCGCGCGGGCTGCTTCCAAGTGAGAGCTCGCGACCCCGCGCACACGCTGAGGCTGATAGAAAGACGGAGCTGACACGCACGCAGGTACTGCTCGCCCAAGTGCGCCTTTCTGCAAGCGCAGGCGGTGCTTGCCTCGGTCGACAAGAAGGACGTCGCATCGCTCGGTACCGATCTCGCTGGGTATCCCAGCCCGGGACCCCCCGTCACCGTCGAGCTATTCGGTCCGCCCGGTCGGCGGACGGACGGCGACAATGGCGACAAGATCGGGACCTGGGCCGGGGCCGAGGCCGCAAAGCTCCTCGCCAACCTGCAGACGCAGAGTGACGACGTCGCCCGCCTCGCAGAGCTGGTCGCGCGGCGCCAAGCGCTGTTTGCACAGGCAATCGCGCAGTGGGACGAGCTCAAGCCCGTGCAGACCAGCGACCCCCCGCCGGCACCGAAGCGCAAGAGCAAGGCGAAGAAGCGCGAGGGCGATGTTGTCGTCGAGCGGCCGTGCGGCTGGGACTCGCGTCTGCTGTGGAACGACGACGAGGTGCGCGCGTGGGACGGGAGCGGACCGGACAGAGAGGGGAGAGTGGAGGGCGACGGCGACGTGGAGATGGCGGAGCAAGGCGGCGGCGGCGGCGGCGGCGGCGGCAGCGGCGAGACGGCGGGAGGCCAGCTGCTGTCCACAATGTGCCCCGCCGGTCGCCGGTGTGAGCGGCACCAGGGGTGGCAGAAGACGCTTGGGGTCGGGCTCGATGTCGAGGCTGCGCTTCTGGTGAATACTCGAACCAGCGCCAACTGCTGACACCCGCAGGCCCGCAAGAAGGATGAGATCAACGCCATGATCGAGCGCGTCGTGCGGTGGGAGGAGGCAGAGGCTGCGGCGGCCAAGACCAGGTGAGTCGGAGGCGGCCGAGTCGCGACGACGCTCGCTGACCGCCAGGACCGAGGTCCGCTCGCGGATCAAGCGATAGGAGAGCCATACCCGCGTGCTATGCATTCCGTCGCCGTGTCTGCTGCTGTTCCATAGCTGTTCTCGCATCTGCTGCATGCACGAGGCCCAGAGCGCTGCCGACGTGCTGACCAAGCGGCGCTCTGTGCGGTGTGGTGGAGGTCAACAACCTCCACCTTGCGCGCGAGGTCCGCGACGTAAGTTTTAAAAAATCCTCGCAAGTCGGCGCCGTCGCTCTTCCCATCCTTCCACACCCCCAGCCCGCATCCACCACACTACAAAATGGCCGCAGAGGAGCAGCGCGTCGCGAGCGTGGACCT
Source organism: Apiotrichum siamense (assembly GCA_023653615.1). Lineage (NCBI taxonomy): Eukaryota > Fungi > Basidiomycota > Tremellomycetes > Trichosporonales > Trichosporonaceae > Apiotrichum > Apiotrichum siamense. The sequence continues at coordinate 17,019 of JALJEG010000060.1, read as the reverse complement.
GCACGACGAGGACGAGGACGTGCAGCTCGGTGCCGACGACGTGGTCGAGGTGGTCGAGGACGACGGGCCCGGCGGCGAGCCGATGGACGACGACGACGAGTTTGGCGGGTACGACGGCGAGATTGTCATTGGCGGCCCCGGGCCAGATGACGAGGGCATGGAGGGCATGGAGGAGGTCGACGAGGTCGAGGACAACAGCTGGGGTGCAAGTTGTGAGTGCCGCGGAGCGTGCGCCGGCGGCGTCGAGACAAGAGCTTACCTGCAGCGGTGCACAAGCCCGGGCAGTCCGTGTTCGCGCTCGCGCTGCACCCGGCGTTCCCCAACCCGCCGTTGGCCGTCAGCGGCGGCGAGGACGACATGGCGTACATCTTCTGCCCGCTCCCCGCCGAGAGCGAGAACCCCAGCGTGCTCAACAGCGACACGTTTGCGCCAGTCCCCCTCGGCGGCCACACCGACTCGGTTGTCGCCGCAAAGTGGAGCCACGACGGAGACATGGTCGCGACCGGCGGCATGGACGGCAAGGTCCGCGTGTACAAGTACAACCAGACGGACGGGTGGCCTCTGGCCGCCGAGCTCGATGCCGGCAGCGAGATCCAGTGGCTGCAGTGGCACCCCAAGGGCCCAGTGCTCGCGGCCGGATGTGAGGACTCGAGCGTCTGGCTCTGGCAGCGTGAGTGGTGGACACAGGCGTGCTCGTATCTGCATTTTCTGATACCCCAGTTCCATCGGGCAACACGATGACCGTTCTCTCCGGCCACACGATGCCCGTGACGGCAGGTGTATTCCCTCCCCCGGCGGGCCGCCAGATCCTCACCGCGTCGCTCGACTCGAGCCTCATCCTCTGGAACCCCTCGACCTCGACCCCCATGTTCAAGACGTCCGTCTTCTGCGCCGCCAACGCCGCCGAGATGGACCCCGCCGAGCACGGCATCACCGCGCTCGCCGTCAGCCCGAACGGTGCGCTCGCCGCCGTCGGCTCGGCGGCCGGCCAGGTCAAGGTCGTGTCGCTGCCCAAGGGCGACATCGTGGCGACGCTAGAGGGGCACAGCGAGGGCGAGTCGATCGAGGCGCTCGAGTTTGTGGACCTCCTCAACGGCGCCGGCGGTGGCAAGGGCGTCGTGCTCATCTCGGGCGGCACGGACGGCAAGGGCTTTGTGTGGGACGTGCACACGCGCCGCGTGCGCGCCGAGCTCAAGCACGATGTGAGTCGCATGGTCGTCCAAGGCGAAGCGCAGCCGCTGATATGCCCGCAGGAGCCGATCACGTCGCTGGCCATCCACCCCGCACCCGCCGCGCACCTCGTCACCTCGGCGAGCGCGGACCGCACGCTCAAGACGTGGGACGTGCGCACGGGGGCGCTCGTCGCCGAGCACAAGGGCCACATGGGTGTTGTCAACGGTGTCGCCGCCGCGCCCGCCCCCGAGGGCGGGGCGCCGAGCGCGCACGGCCTCGCGCAGCCGCAGCTGGTGGTGAGCGCTGGCGACGAGGGGGTCAGCCTTGTCTGGCGCGTGTAGGGAGCTGTACTGTCATGCATATATTGGTCTCTGGCGTCTGGGTACCCGTGATGGACGGGGGACTGGCGCTGAGCGAGGAGCGCTGGTCTGCGCTTCCGAGCTGGAGGCAAGCAACATGCAACACCCGCGGACGGGGGACTGACGCTGAGCGAGGAGCTCTGGTCTGTGCTTCCGAGCTGGAGACAAGCAACATGCAACGACAACGAACGCTCTATACTACGGCTACTCTGGGGTCTATGTGGTTGGGAGGGTCTAGACGAGATGGGACATGGTGAGCACGAGGGAGGCGTATGGAACCAGCGCAACGTTCACAGCTGTTCATCAGAACACGCTCGACGGGCACACCAGGCCCGCTCGCCGTCGTCCTCTCCATCGCTCGCCAGATCACAGCTTGGCCTCGGCCTCGACAGGCGCCGCCGCCGACGCCGACGCCGCGGCCGCGCGCTCCAGGCAGCACCGCGCACAACGGCATGTGAAGAACCACCCGCGTTCCAGCTCGGCATTGCGGTCCTCCACGCCGCGCTCGGGCCCAACGTCGATATAGCTCGTGCACAGCTCGGCGCCGGCGCGCACCGCGCGCGTCGTGTGGAACTGGATGCCCCGCCCGACGCGCCGTTTCTTGATGTTTGGGGAGCAGTCTGGGTGGTTAGGGGAGGTCTGGTGCGGCGCAGCGCCAGCGCACGTACCATGGTTGAAGTAGGACATGGGGACGAAGAGCGCCCAGCCGAGTATGTCGCCGTTCCCGTCGCCGCCGTCGTTGCCGTCGCCGCCACCGCCGCTACCGACAGGGGCCGCAGGCCCGGTCTCCTCCCAGATGCCGAACACGTTCGAGTAATACCGCGCGATAATCGCGCGCGCCGCGTGCGTGTCGGCTAGCAGCTCCCCAAGGTGGGCGAGCAGCGGCGAGGCGGAGCGCGCGCTGCTGTCGCCATGGGGGTCCTTGACGGCCTTGGCAGACGCAGCCGCAGCCGAGGTGACGAGATACCGCAGGATGCCGTACACGCGCACAAAGGTGGCGAGGATCGAGGAGTTGGCGCGGACATTGTTGTTCTCGTTGTCCTGCAGTTGGAGGAGGTCGGCCCAGGTGCCGGGGCCTGTGTCGTAGGCGTCGGCGGCGATGGCATTGGTGTCGACGGCAATGGTATCCGCACCGGCGGTGATGGCCTCGGCACCGGCGACGATGGCATCGACACCGTCCGCGATCGTTTCCGCACCATCCACGACAGCGTCCGCACCGGCGCACGCTGGCGCCAGCCCGTCGCGCTCCCTCGCCAGCTCGAGCGCGCGCCGCAGGAGGCCGTCGAGCACGAACCGCGTGCAGTCGGCCTCAAACTCGGTGAGCAGCCCCGCGCCGGCGCATTCTGGCAGGCCGTGCGACCACGTCCGGAGCGTCGGGAGGATCCCCTTGCCGCGGGCGAATGCGGCGTCGGCGAGGTCCCACGCCGCGCTGACGGCGTCGGCGGCGACGGAGCCGGACGGCCCCTCCTCCAGCGTCTCAAGATGCGCGACGAGCGCGGCGGCCGGCGCGGAAAGGGCTGCCGCCGGCGCCGGCCTCCCCTTGGCTCTGGCTGCCGCGACTGCCTCCTGCGCGACAGTGCGGTCGAGGAGGGCATGCAGCTCGAACCACAGCGTGACCCCGTCGGCGTGCGGGCCCTGGTACTCGACGACCCAGCGCTCGCGGCAGACGGCGCCGCAGAAGACGAGGCTGGCCGCCGCGCTCGAGCCGCGCCCGCCACTGTCGCTGCTGAGCTTGACGTCCCAGCCGCGCCGGCTGTGCTGCAGCGAGTAGCTGAAGCACCATGCACAGACCTCCTTCCGGAACGAGCGGAAGGGCGTGCTCGCGTACGGCGCACTGCAAGCGAGGACGAGCGTGCCTTGTGCCAGGTCCTGCGTCGCAAAGGCCCCTCGGCCCCCGTAGGGGGTGTCCCGGATCGCGAACGGGGCCGCTGCTGGCCCCGGGGCATCGGCTTTGGTGTCCATCATCGTGCAGAGGCGGCGGCGGCGCTCGGCGTCGGCGGGCTCGGACTCGGCGTGGGGCGGGTGGGAGGGGTGCAACGTCGTGCAAGCAAATCTGCGCTCGCCTACATGGCGCCGGCGTCGGCGGCTCAGCCAGTAGCAGCACGCCGTGGACGGCGTCATCACCCGGGTGCGCTATCGATCGCTTCCACCATCCACCCTTCATCCCACCGGACACCACAACAAGCATGGCCAGCCCGAGCCCGCAGGCAGCGGGGGCACCGCCCCGCGTCACCATTGTCGGGCCAGGCGCCGGCAGCGGCGGCGGCGGCGGCGCCGGCAGCAACGGCGACGGCAGCGCCGGCACACACGTGCGGCGGCCGTCGGCCTCGGCGCCGTTCCACCCCCCGGCAGACACGAGCACGTACCGCGACCTCCTGCTGTTCGAGGAGCGCCTCAAGATGAACGCGCACATGCTGCGCCGCCGGCGGCGGAGATACAGGGGTAGGTGCTGGGAGCCGCGCCGCGCTGGCGGCACGCGACGGAACCACACAACGCTGGGCCGTCGTGTGAGGCCGGCCGTCTGCAGCGCACTGCTGGCCGTCTGCAGCGCGCTGCTGGCTGTGCTGGCCGGCCGTCTGAAGCGCACTGCTGGCCGTGCTGGCCGTGCTGGCCGGCCGCTCGCTGCTCCGTGAGGGCCAAACTCACCGCACAGTATTCCTCTACTCGTTCATTGCCGCGTTCGTCGTCATCGCGTACCAGCTCGTCGTCAGGCCGCCAGACGTGAGTGGGCCGTCGCCGCGCTGATGGGCAGGAGGGACATGGGACGTGTGCTCCCAGCCTCCCGGACGCCGCTGGCAGCTCTGGCATCGTGTCGCTTCGCGGGCTGGCGTTGCAGCGTGCCGCGCGCGCTACGGCGCACACCCTTCACCAATCCTCCCCACGACGACGTCGCTAACCCGCCGCAGAACCTTGTTGCCCTGCGCGGACTGCAGGCGCTGACTGTTGTCGTGTTCATCACCCTGGCACTGTTCTTTGCCAGCGGCATGCACGAGGAGAAGATCCGATACGCCCATGCGTGAGTGCCAGTTGTGGCTCTGGGGTGGATAGCGTCCTGCCGCGCGGATGCTCTCGCTCGGTGTGGGAGCTCTCGCTCGGCGAAGCTCTCGCTCGACGGCTGCTCGCGCTCGCGCGGCGACCTCTGACCCATGAACGCAAGCTCGCCTCGGCAGCTCCCAGCTCCCCGCAACCCAGCTGACCTCCCCCAGCTATGTCAGCCACTCGAACAAGGCGCTCCGCCCGCTGAACATGTACTTCAACGTCCGCCGTGCGCCGGCAACCTTCCTCTCCTCCCTCCCCCTCCCCGCCGCCTTCCGCCCCGCTCCGCCGCCGATGAAGGCGACGACTGTCCCAGCCAAGCGCGGGCCGCAGGGCCGCCGCGTGAGCCACAGCGGCTCGCACCCGGGCCACACGGTCATGGCACAGATCCCGCCGTCGACAAACCCCCGCGGCGAGCTCATCTTCTCGTCCCGTGTCGACCAGCACTTTGAAGAGGGCTACAAGCGGTACCGGACGGCGTTTGAGCGGCGGCGCGAGGAGCGCAGCCGCGAAGAGGCGGCCGCGGCAGGGCCGTGGTACCGGCGCATGTTCAGCCGCAAGCGGTCACCGTCGCCGCTCGTGCCGCACCGGGGAAGCAACACGGCGTCGAGCCCGCCTCACAGCCGGCGGGGCACGCCGGAACCGGGCGCCGTCGCTGCCTCGGCGGGGCACTCGTCGTCGATGCGAGCAGCGAGCCCGCCGCGCAGGCGTCGGACGCCGCCGCCGCCGTCCATGGAAAAGGAGAACAGGGAGCGGCGCGAGCGCGCCGAGAGCTACAGCTTTGTGCAGACGGGTCCCGGAGAGGCGGTCAGCGCGCGGGCGACAAAGAGCTAGCTGGATCACGAGATGCATCACATATCCAATCGCGCGAGATACTGCAATGTCGGCTTATTCGTTACAGTTGCTAGTGTACAAAGGTGGGGTGGAGAATCAGTGCAGCGGCGAGTCGAGGTTCTTGCCGATGGCGACGAGCTTCTTGACGAGGTACTGTTGACAGTCAGCATTGGGCCCTTCTGATAGCTACGCCTCGCACCCCACGTACCTCGTCAGTGCCCTCGTACCCGCCCTCTTTGCCGTAGCCGCTCTCCTTGACGCCGCCGAACGGGATAAACGCCTGGGAGATGGCACCGGTGTTGGCGCCGACCATGCCGACCTCGAGCGCCTCGGCGACGCGCCAGATGCGGTCAGAGTCGCGCGAGAAAAAGTAGCCCGCGAGACCGACATTCGTGTCGTTTGCGAGCTCAATGACGCGCGCCTCGTCGCGGAACTTGATGAGAGCCGCGAGGGGGCCAAACGTCTCCTCGGCAGTGACGAGGCAATCGTCGGGGACATTGCCAAGCACGGTCGGCTGAACGTGGTTCCCGTCGCGCTTCCCGCCCGCCAGCACGGCGGCACCGCGCGACAGTGCGTCGTCAATGTGCTCCTGCACCTTGGCGGCGGCGCGCTCGTGGATGAGCGGGCCGTGGGTGACGCCCTCGTCGAACCCGCTGCCGACCTTGAACTCAGACACCTTGGCGGCGAGCTGCTTGGCAAACTCGTCGTAGACGTCCTCGTGCACGTAGATGCGGTTGGCGCACACGCACGTCTGGCCCGAGCCGCGGAACTTGGACGCGATCGTGCCGGCCACCGCGGTGGGGATGTCGGCGTCCTCGAACACGATGAGCGGAGCGTTTCCGCCGAGCTCGAGGGACATTTTCTTGAGGGTGCCCGCCGCCTGCTCGGCCAGGATCTTGCCGACGCGCGTCGAGCCGGTGAAGGACACCTTCTTGATGAGCTTGTTGGTCGTCAGCTCGTTGCCGACGTCCGTGAGGTGCTTGTCGGTGGTGATGACGTTGATGACGCCGTCGGGGACACCAGCGCGGCGGACGAGCTCCATGACGGCCAGGTTGGTGAAGGGCGTCTCGGAGGGGACCTTGACGACGGCGGTGCAGCCGGTGGCGATGACGGGTGCGATCTTGCGGGCTGGGGTGTGAGTTGGGCTCTGTCTGTCCAGCTCCGCTCCCCGTCTCCACACGTACCAATCATGCCTGCGGGAAAGTTCCACGGCACAAGGAGGGCGGCGACGCCGACGGGCTGCTTGATCACGACATTGCGCTGCCCCGGGATGGCCGAGGGCACGACGTCGCCGTACTGCCGCACGGCCTCACCGGCAAACCAGCTGATATACGACGCAGAGTACGCGCTCTCGCCGTAGGCGTCGGCCCACGACTTGCCGTTCTCCCACACGATCAGGCGCGCAATGTCGGTGGCATTGTCGAGGAAGAGGCGGTGGAGGTTGAGCAGCATCTGCTGGCGGTCGAGGATGGTCGTGTTGCGGAACGTCTTGAACGTGTCGGCGGCGACAGCGATGGCCTTGCGCGTGTCCTCGACGGTCATGTCGGGGCACGAGCCGATGACCTTGCCAGAGTGCGGGTCGGTCACGTCGAAGCGCCCGCCGTCCGACGACTCGACGTGCTCGCCGTTGATGAGGCCCGCCTGGATGAAGAGCGAGGGGTCGTCGAGACCGAGCTGCGGGGTCAGCGGGACTGCAGCCGGGCTTTGTCATTGTGTCTGTGGGAGGGGTGGGAGGGGTGGGGTGGGAGGGGTGGGAGGGGAGGGGTGGGAGGGGGACCGATGGGACGGATGGAACGGATGGGAACGATGGGACCGATGGTTACCACGCCCATTCCCGACGGTACTCACCGGGTTCTCGGTCGAGATCTTGGTCGGCCAGTTGCTCATGGCGCGGGCAGGGGGTACCAGGTAGCGAGAGGAGGAGGAGGAGCCGAAGGCAGCGACGAGGGGTCCAAGGGAGCGGGACGAGCGGGCAGCAGCGAGATGGAGCGAGCGGGAGCCAGCAGCGACGGCAGGACACGAAGACGAGAGAATAGGGGCGATGGAGCGAGACACACCGCGGCGGCGCGGGCTTAAGACTGCGCGGAAGACGAGCGACATGATTGCAAACGGCAACAGCACGACGGCGCGGTCCACTGGAGATATAGCGGCGACAGCAGCAAGAACAGGGACGCCGCAGCACGCAGCGCTTGGAGACAATCGAAATGGAGCGTTCGCAAAAGGTCAGATGTCGGCACGACGTTGGCAACGCTGCGTCGGCCCACCTGCTCGGCGTCCCTGGCGCCGTCAGTGACGTCCGCCCCGTGCCCGAGGCGGGGCCAGCCGATGACGCCGCCGCACGAGCCGACGGCAGCAGCGCCGCCCTATCACAGGCGGCGTCGGCGGTCCTCGACGCCGGCAAAGGTCAGATATCTCGTCGCGAGGTCAAATCGGCGCAGAAAAGGTCAGATATCGGACGGCAATTCGGCATTCGGCGCGATTCTGCGTGATGGGCTGTGGTGGCCTGCTACGCGGAGGATGGACAAATGAGTGGTTTTAGGACGGGCAGGCGCTCTGCTACGCGGAGGATGGACAAATGAGTGGTTCTAGGACGCTCAGGCGCTCTGCAGGCGCTCTGCTATGCGCAGGATGGACAAATGAGTGGTTCTAGAACGGGCAGGCGCTCTGCAGGCGCTCTGCTACGCGCAGGATGGATAAATGAACGCTTCTAAAACGGTCTGACGCTCTGGCAGTCGCTCTGCTACGCGCAGGATGGTCAAATGAACGCTTCTGGAACGGTCAGGCGCTCTGCTACGCGCAGGATGGACAAATGAGTGCTTCTAGAATGGTAAGGCGCTCTGCTACGCGCAGGATGGATAAATGAACGCTTCTAAAACGGTCTGACGCTCTGGCAGGCGCTCCGCTACGCGCAGCATGGACAAATGAACGCCTCAAACGGTCTGACGCTCTGCCAGCGCTCTGCCAGTCGCTCTGACGCTCGCCTGGAAGACGGACTGGCAAAACCGACTTGACCGGCCTCACGGGTGGAAGCGCACTTTCCTAGGCTGCCGACATGGAGCATCTCTGGATATCCTGGAAAGGTGGGCAGGGGATACGAGGTGCGGTCAGTGCCATCGCTGCGATTATAGTAGTCACCGCGAGCATCAAGACGTCAGCCTCCAGAATGGCCATACTCGCTCGCCGCCATCTCTGGCGCAGCAGACTGTTCACCCTCTTGACATAATCTTCTTGCCCATTACACAAAACTGCTGACCCCTACAACGGTAACGACAACTGTCCCTACAGCACGATACGACACGACAACGACGCCTCAGTCTCCCCCACAGGCCACATCCTCACGAGTTCTTCGACGCCTGGAGGCGCTCCTCCATGTCCGCAGGGCCGACAAAGTTCTTGCGCCCATCCACAAGCCAGGTGACCGCGCACATGATGAGCACGACCACGAGCACGACGACCGCATAGTTCATCAGCGAGCCGCTCGCGACAGGTAGGGCCGGCGGGAAGATGAAGCAGATGGACGTCATGCAGTTGAACGCGACCGCGGCGAGGTTGATGGGGCGGCGCCACGCGCCGAGCGACCAGGAGCGCGAGTGTCCCGCAAACGCCGCGTCGCCGCGCACGAACGTGATGAGAATGGGGATGATGTACGAGATCTGCATGAAGAGGATGGCGGCCGAGAGAATGGCGTTGAGGGCCACGGACGAGCCGAGGTCTGGGGTATTAGGCCGCGCTCCTTCTTCACTACACTCACAGACAAGACCGAAGACGACACACCACACGGTGATAAAGAGGATGCAGTAGGTCGGAACCATGAGGCGGGGGCTGACGGGGACGAGGTAGCGCGAGGCGCGGCCAAGACCGTTGTCGCGCGCGAACGACAGGAGCATGCGCGACCCCACCGTGTTCACCGCCTGGATACAGGTGAACATGGAGACGACATTGAACATGAGCAGACAGGTGGCCTGTGAAGGGGTTAGAATACGAAGCGCCTGATTCCACAGGACTTACGCCAACGCGGCTCTCGGTCGCCTGATAGTAGATCTCGAGGAGCGCGCCCGCTGGCGAGCCAATGACCGAGTCGAAGTCGCGCAGCGTGAACAGGAGTACGATCATGAAGAGGAACGAAGTGACTGTGCCCATGACGATGGCCATGACCATGACGCGCGGTGCGTTGCGTGCCGGCTGCGGCATTTCCTCGACCATGTGCGACGCGGCGTCCTGTGGTCAACAAACGGTCGCGGGCGACCACTTACAAAGGCAGTGAGACCGAGCACGGACTGGAGGAGGCCCATGATGAACGCCATGCCGTCGGGCCACTGCAAGCGTCAGCAGGGAGGAAGAAGGACAGAAAAGAGCAAAATCGAACAAAATAGTAACACTCACGCCGGTCTCGTTGGTGAACTCGGCGAACACGAGCTTGGGTTTCTGATACTGCCCCGACGAACACGCAAGGAGCACGATTGAGATGGTGACGAGGCCGACGAACGCCCACACGCCGGCAAAGCGGTCAATGTGCGGGAGGAGGCGGACGCCAAACGTGTTCAGGCCGGACGCGAGGATGAGGAACCCCAGGTAGATGACGAACGTGTGGTACCGCTCAATGACAAAGTCGGGATGCCACAGCATGACCAGACTGGCGGCGCGTTAGCACATGGGCGGCGGCAGCGACGAGCGGTAGGGCCCCCGCGGCCTGACTTACCCGGTAACAAAGCCAGCGCCGAGGGACGCGGCGGCGGCGAAGATTGTCGTCCATGCCGCACACGCCATCCAGCCGACGAAGAACGAGAGGCCCCTCTTCATCCTGGCGGGCGCAAGGCAGTCTTGCTGTAAGCTCTCGCTGCTATTGCTACGGGACTGCGAGGCGGGCGCGTGTGCCACTCACAGGTCCAGTCGTACTGGCCGCCACTCATGGGGAAGACGTGGCAGATTTCCGCTCTACGCGTCAGTGGGTGGGCTCAGTCGCGGGACCATGCCGGTGGCGAACGCGAGAGCCGCGGGCGTTCTCAGGGGGGTTAGAAGAGGGCAAAGTGGCCAAACAGCCAGCTCAGGTCTGCGGTACGCCGGGTTTCGCAGCCATGCCACATTAACGCCAAAGCCCTTTCTTTCCCTCGGTCTGGCCCGCCATGGCGCATTTCCGGACGGCACCCAGGTATGTTCGGCTATACGCACAGAGAGAGACTGGTGAGGAGGGTGCCGATGGCAGAGACGATGAGACCCCACACCATGGCAACACTGCCGCCCGAGGGAAGGCCGAGAGGGAGGCTGGGGTGAGCTGTGGATGGCGGGCAGATGAGACCTACGCTGCGGACCTGTTGGGTGGCAACGGCAGGGGCATGTCGGTAGACGGAGCAACGCGCAGTGTCAGTAAAAGTGTTTGGAACCGAGAGTTGCGAGGCGAGAGATAGGGCGCTGCCAGGCCGGCGTGCAGACCAAGCCTTCCCGCCGGCTAGGAATCGCGACTCACATGGCAGTCCACGAGTTGAGAAGGGCAAACGCGAGTCCCAAGGTCGAGAAGAAGCCGAAGCGCCGTTCGAGCTCGACCCCCTGCTGCTGGTTGTGCAGGCGCGAGGCAATGCGGACGATGGCCCCGTCCTTTTCCTTGGAGACGGAGGCGGCGGACTGCGCGCGCGTGATGCCGGCTTCGTGGTCGACCATGGTGCTGGGGTCGTGGTGGTGTGCAGTGTCGGCGAGAGGCTCCGTAGGAGAAAGCGAGGGCAGGTTGGGGGCCAGGCGGCTGCGGTCTGCGGTTGAGGGCTACGGTTGAGGGAGCGGTCGAGAGGGCTGTGGCTGAGGACCCCTCGGGGGTGGTGCAGATAATCGCTAGCGCAGGCAAGTGCTCGACGCGACCATGATGTCGGCACCAGTCGCTGCGAGCCGAGCTATATACGTTCTTTCGCGACCCGGCTGTGATAACACACGCGCTGGCGCCGTGGCCTGTCGCGGTCGCCTCGTCGTCGGACAGGCAGCGCGGCGGCACAGGACACCCAGTAGGGATACGAGAGACATGTGGCGGCGGGGCTCGCCGTTCGCGAGGTGGGCTTTGCGCTCGCTGCCGTCACCTCCAGATCCCCAGACGCCGCTGTGGACCAGCTGGGCGCCGCCGGGCGATAACGTACACGCCGCGCCGTCCTCGAGCGGGCGCCTCGCCCCCTCTATCCCCCACCCGCGCGCTGGCGTCGGCGGCTTGTCACCGACCGAGATCGGTCAGTAAATGAGTGAAAGACGCTTCACATGACGACCCGCTCGTGCCGCCGACCCTGTGGGGCCGGCAGCGTTGGCAGCGACAGGCGAGGAGGGGCCAGGGCTCGAGATAATGTGCCTCAACGCGAGTGGTCCGCAGGCGAGGGGAGTGCAGGGTTAGGCGTGGGGCCAGGGACTCGGATGTGGGGCTCGCGTTCGAATAACACCCAGGCTGGCGGCGCCGCTGCACTTTAGCCTGTTCTCGCACCACCAGCAGCGAGCGGGTCATTCGCGACTTCTGCCACGACTTGTGGCACATCCGCCGCCGCACAGAGCAGCGACGAGGGGGTAAAAGCCTGCGCTCGCCGTCGCCGACCGCCCCGGACGGCCTCGGGCGCCGCAGGCGCGCGGCAGTCTCAGTCTGCGTGCAGTCCCCCTCCCAATGGAGACAGCGCAAGCCTGCGGTGAGCGCCGTTCGAGGGGATGAGTGGAGGGAGTGCAGAGCCGGCAAGGGGAGAAGCGACGACAGGTTGTGGACGGTATGCGCCACGGGAGACTGCCCCGCTGCCGCCGCCGCTGGCCCCGCTGCCGCCGCCGCTGCCGCCGGCCCCACCGCTGTGACCGTTACTAACCGTTGCTGTCTGCCGCTGCCGCTGCTGCCCACCATGTATACTCAGAATAGAATGGCAATGATCGCAGCCTTGGCCAATGGAAAGTGCCTTGTCCCGCCCTTTGAAGTCGTCTCTCCCTGAGGTTGGTGCGCTTGATCGAGAGCAGCACCCTTCCCGACGCTGCGAACGTGAGTGAGTGGGGGGTCTCCGCAACAGCTACTGTCTACCGTTCAGAGACGGGGAACCGCACCAGGTGCCGTCTGCCGTTCCGAGATGGGGGACCCCGCCGCAGTCAGGTACTAGCCGCGGGGTGCGGACCAGTGCCCCTCGGCTGCACGAGCAAGCCCGTGGGCCCCCCGTTGCCCCCCATCGTGCGGCCGCCGTCTCCATCCCCCTCGACTCCCAGGTCCATATCGACGAGACCGGCTTCCGGCCACGGAAGAGCCACCACCGCCACACGTCCGGCGCCCAAGGAACCGCACGATACGGCGGCCGCATCGCGGGCAGAGGACGTACCGCACGGGCACGCGGGCACAGCTGCAATGCAGGATCGAAAACGCTCGTCAAGCTCCAGTTGCGTGTGGTTGCGGCATCGTGGCGAGCAAACTGTTGGGAAACATGGAGAGGCGAAAGGGATTGATATCTACGTGTGCCGGAGCTGATACTCCCGGCAGAACATCCTCCGCCATATTAGCCTCGGCCCGACCTCATGATCGACCTCTCTTCATCATCCGTCGCCTTTCGGCCTGGGCGGGAGGGGGGCAGAGCTGGTCTGCCCTGTACAAGAACACACTGCACTAAGCAGTAGGCTCCCCGATCATCCTCCAATGGTATCAGCAACGGGGCGCCAGCGTTGGGCTGGTCGTGTCTGACGACAGCGAGGGCGTCAACAGCCGTCGCAATCTTATCGCCCCATGGCCACTGCGCACGTGAGATGATGGCCCGTTGGAGTAGGACGACGTCAAGAGTGGAATATTCACAGTACCGTCCGCACGTCCACCCCTCATACCAATCATCGGCTCTTCAGGCTGCCCACCCTGTGCCTGCTGTCAGTTCAACTTGACAGTGAAACGTGCCAGTTGCCCACACCACGTCGTCAGCCTCTCGAGGGAACGAACGGTCTGCACCACTCTGTACAACTAATCGCCAGCTATGAATCAGGCGTTCACATTCGTATATACAAGACGCGCCTATCGCGACTCCAACGACGTGAGGAATGAAGCAAAAACATAAAAGGCCGGCAGCCTGAACGGCCTGTGCCCTCCACAATCACCCTCACTCTAGGACCCTGGGGCGGGGTCTAAGCCTTTCTGCACAGCAACCAGCGACGCACAGCGCGCGTGCTTGCTTAGCAGCATCCACCACCAGCCTTCTGGTCAACGTTCTGGCCGAGTCCCTTGATCGTGGACTTGCCGCCCGGCCCCGAGGCCATCGAGTTGGAGCCCATGCTGCCCAGTCAGTTTCCGAACGATTCTACCCAACCCACCGGTCCTTGATCTGCTTCGACATGGTCAAGAAGGCCTGCTCGACGTTGGTGGCGTTCTTGGCCGAGGTCTCGAGGAACGGAATGCCCAGCTCGTCGGCAAACGCCTTGGCCGTGTTGTAGTCTACGACCTTCTGTGTCGCCAAGTCCGACTTGTTGCCGACCAGAAGCTTGTTGACGCCCTCGACGGCGTAGCGGTCAATCTCCTGAAGCCACTGCTTCACGTTCGCAAAGGTGTCGGCGTCCGTGACATCGTAGACGACGATGATACCGTGTGCTCCTGCCAACGGTCAGCAAGTGTGGCTCGATGTTGGAAGACAATAAACTTACCGCGGTAGTACGACGAGGTGATGGTGCGGAAGCGCTCCTGGCCAGCAGTGTCCCACTGTTCACGTAACGCAATAAAATAGGATAGGGGGCAGGGAGAAGTGCGAAAGGGAATGGTGAAGTGGCAGGAAGGGAACATGGTACGGCCCGTTTGTTTAATGGGCGCGAAGACAGGGGAAGGAGAATTAGGTGCGTACGGATTAGATACCAACACAACACGCGCCGAGTTCATAGGCGGATTGATCAGGTAGAAACAGTGCAGCGTCGGGCGGAAGCCGTCAGCGGAAACAGTGCAGCGCCAGGCGGAGGCCGTCGGCGGAAACAGTACGCGTCAGGCGGAGGCCGTCGGTGCGTGGAAACAGTTGAACAATGCCAAAGTGCGACGATGCGACAAGAGGTGACAAGCGGTGCGATAACCAAGGAAACAGCGAATTGAGACCCGGTTGACCAGAGTTGACGACCATGATACACGGTGAACAGTTGGCACGATGGCGGGTTGACACAATGACAAGGTGTGGAGACACAGTGACAGTTGACAGTTTGTTGAACAGGATGAAGCGGAGAAGAGGAGAGTAGTTGAAACAGGTGGCGAAATAATATTATTGTTGACAGGCGTTATGTTTGTTTTGACCACAACAGGATGGGGAGTTGGCAAGTTGACAAAGCGACGGCGCAACACGAAGAACAAGGACACAAAAAAGAGTACCAAGTTTGACGGAAAGATCGTGAGTCGTTCGTACAGCAAAACCAATTGACCAGAAAGAGGATGACCAGGACGAAAGCGGAAACCCAGGAGAGTGGCAATGCGCGAGAGGCCGCATGACGAGAGCCGAAGTGCACCAACAAAAGAGACCAGACAGAAGAGCAACAAGAACCCAGGGGTTAGAGTGTGCCAGCGCCAGGACGATTGTGGGTGAGTTTTAGAGCATGATAAAGGGCGAATGCGTTTCAAAGCCGAGAAAGACCAGTCGAGAGGGCGACAGTTGACCACAAGAGCGGAGACGCCACAGGCGAGTCGCAAATGAATTTGATGACGGCCAGAGTTTGGATGAAGCGCAATGAAGAGACCAAAGCACAACACAGGAACAACAGAGCCACGCACAGAGCGCCAGCAGACACCAAGTCGGGAGAAACAACGATTTGACGAACACCAGAGGGTGTGAGGAGAGTGCAGCCAATGCGAACAGTCGCGGACAGGTAGCCGTAATGACGCAGACAAGACGCAACCAGTTCGAGTCGCACACGCAACGGTCGGAATCACAACAAGGCGGGTGGGACGTTCACAGGCACCAAACGGCGAATTGACAACCGAGCAGACAAGACAACGCACGGAAGCGCAACAGGTCAGTCAGTCGACACAGCGAAACGGGCCCAGTTGACCAGCCGGTGAGTGAGGAGAGGAGTGGCGGTGGAACGAAACGAGTCAGGAGGGGGTGAGTCGGAGTGGGGGGAGATGGGGGTCAGCTTAAAACTCGCTGAGTGCATTGGGGAGACCAACGCACGATCTGAAGCTTGACAGTCTTGCCCTCGAGGTCGATGGTGCGGATCTTAAAGTCGACGCCAATGGTGGAGATGTAGCTCTCGGTATAGGTGTCGTCGGCAAAACGGAGGAGGAGACAAGATTTTCCCACACCAGAGTCACCGATGAGGAGGAGCTGGGTAAGGGTCAGCTGGGCCTCGCTTCCCGAGGCGACGCCTGCGGCTGCGCATCGCGTCACGGGCGCCCGTGGCGCTGCATGCGGACAGCCCATGCTCTCGTCCACGGGGGGACCCACCTTGAAGAGGTAGTCGTACTCGGCAGTCGCGGCCATGTTGGGTGGCAATAGTCTAAGGCTGGATGGGTGTGAGGCGGAATCGCGCCACAGGTTGTGCAGGATGACGGGAAACGCAAGGCACGAGGGAGCAGGGTGCGGACGAGGACGGAAACGGGAGGCCGGGAGGTGGCGGACAGTGATGCGGCGGCCAGACCAGATGACAATGGTCAAATGCACAAGACACGACAGTGGTCATGGGTTGCCCAGGCATGTCGTGTCGAGACCCGGTCGGTGGCAAGGGCGATGACGAGTGGCAAGCGCAGGGCAAAAACAAGCACAGGGCAGGAAAGCGGCCGCCAGCGAGGCCGGAGCGTGTGGGAACGCATATGCGCGACGACGGGCCATACCAGGCGTGTGCAGCAGACAGTGGATGGGAGGCAGAGAGGGGATCCATGTCAGCACGGGCACCACATGGCGGCGGGAGACGGACGACGCGTGAGACCTGGTGGAGCCAGCGGCGACTGCGGACTGCGACACTGGTGCAGCGGCCGCGGAGCGGGCGGGGGACGCGCGGACGCGGACTCACGATTAAACGAACAGCAGGAGCGTGCTGCAGCGGTCGTCAATGGGCGGTGGCGGATGTGGGAGGGCCGCAGGCGTCGAGACGGATGAGGGGTGGTGGAGTGGATGGATGCGGAGAGACGATGGGGTGGAGCCGCCATCTGACCTGGTCGTCGTGGTGCGGCGGTGGCTGCGGTGCTGGCGCCCGCCGGCCGTCAGGCGCGAGGGGATGTGTTACGTAACTGTTCACATGGGGTGAGCCTGACACGGCGGGATTCGGCGGCTTTACCGCATGTGGCACCGGGTCCGACTGCAAACGTAATCACATTCCCTTTTTTTCCACTCGGATAAGGTGCGGTTCCTGAAACGTGATCACCCTCCACCGGTTGGTAATCGGCATGTGGGATCGGCGGTTATCGGCAGCCGCGGAGGTGATCGGTTATCTATTCCAACGGGTTTCAGTAGGAAAAAAAAAAAAAAAAAAAAATAGTCGAGTTCCTGCAGTTGATTTGTAGAATCAGTCTCGCAATGCCGAGTCGCGTCCAACGGACAAGCGGCAGGACAGAGACCGCATCATTCGTCATTCTCGACATACACATTCGCGTTCTGTGCGCAGAGTTATAAAGGCAGACGACCAAGGCTGTCTCCCGACACCTCCCCCGGCCCTCTCCCCGCCTCCTCTCCCCCTCTGTCCCCCCCCC
>JALJEG010000005.1:83290-95234 GCA_023653615.1 Apiotrichum siamense | reverse complement strand
CCGGATGAAATGGGGGCAGAAGAAAAAAAAGAGGGCAGGGACAAACAAACGGTTAGGGCCGAGCAGCGGGCCCCACCAAGGAGAAAAAAAAAAAAAAAAAAAAAAAAAAAGAGCACGCCATTGGCACGGCGCGCAGCGGGTCGCCGTCGCCGCCGCCGTCGCCGCCGCCGCCGCCGCCGCACACTCACCAGTCCTCGACGTCTGCGCTGCCCGTGAGCGCGTGGTTGATAACAATGCAGTTGGTGGCGTCGGCGTTGAGCTTGCCCCAGGTCTTGTACGCGACCGGGATATCCTTCAGCTCGGCGCCGCTCTCGAGGGTGAAGGCGGGGACGGTGACGACCTCCTGCTGGAGGAGGTCCGCAAAGGGGTTCGGCGCGGCGTGCGCGTGCGCCGCGGGGGGGGCAGCGGTCGGCATGGCGGAGGTGGTGGATGGAGCGATGGAGAGCGAGCAGCGCGGTTATATGCTCGCCGTGGTCGCTCGACTCGAGCGGGGTCCCTTAAAACTGATGTCGTTATCGCAAATTACCAACGGGGGGTATATCCGGCGGCCTCGGGGGGTGGTGTTGTTCTTGCTGTTGTTGGTGTTGTCTGTTGTTGTTGTCGTTGTCGTTGTCGTTGTTGTTGTCGTTGTTGTTGTCGTTGTCGTTGTCGTTGTCGTTGTCGTCGTCGTCGCCGCCGCCGCCGCCGCCGCCGCGCCCCCGCCGTGCATCGCCTGCGGCTCCTCGCCGCTCGGGGCCCGCCTCCCTGCCAGTGTCGCGCTCACGACCTCTCCAACACGCGCACCGCGTCAGGCAACGACCACCCTCCCTCTGGCCATGCACTGATCCACTGATGCTGCCAGACTAGCTCGCACTGCTGACGCGCGCGGCCCTCCGCACTCACGCCCACCCCGCAGGGAACATCCACCCCCCGGTGACATCCAGACGCGACTGGCACCTGCCGCTGACCACTACGTGCTGAGCGTTCACACCCAGCGGGGGGGCCCCCGCCGCGCTCCCCTCGCCCAGGCGTGGTAACAGACCCCCGTCCGTGCACGTCCACACCGCCTGCGGGCCCCTCTCGACCACTGCGTCTGCTCCTTCCTACCCGCTCCCCTCTCTGTACTCACCTCTAGCCACGACCACCCGGTTGCAATGCCCGACCCCGACCAGCCAGACCTGCGGCCACCAGCGGGCTCTGGCGACGCCGTGGCCGCGCATCTTGTCGGCTGGGACATGGACCACGGCCCACCCTCCTGCCGCGTGTTCACAGACCCGGCGGCGTTGCCCATTCTCCGCCGGATCCTCTCGTTCTGTCTTGAAGACTACAAGACTGTTGTCCTCGTGCGTGGGCGTGGCCGTACGAGTAACAGCAGTGGCAGCGGCAGCGGCAGCGGCAGCAGCGGTATCGCAGCAGCACACCAGCAGCAACCCATCATCACCTGCTCCCAGTGACTAACACCCCCAGATATGCCGCGACGTCGCTCTCGCCCTGCACGACCCCGCGCTGCGCACGCGCCTCTTCCACGCCCTGCACGCGCTCCCCCTCCCGCCGCAGTCGCTCGACACGTACGCCGACCCCCGCGCCCCGCCCGACCTCGAAGCCTACCTCCGCGAGCACGCGCTGCAGCGCCTGCGCCCGACCCTCGTGCGCTGCCTGCACACCGAGCAGGTGTGGGCCATGCGCGACGGCCATCTCGTCTCGGCGCGCTGCAGCCCCGTCCCCGGCGGCGGCAAGGTAGCCGCCACCACCGGCTGGGTCGTCCATCAGCTGCCGCGGTGGCCCGACGTGCAGCGCGTGTACGCAGACAACCGGGACGCGGGCAAGAGTGCGCGCGCAGACCCCCTCGACTGGCGGCCGGCAGGAGCGAGCGCAATGGGCCCACGCCCGGCCGGCGCACGCCAGAACCAGGACATGTGGCAGTGGGAGTTTGACATGCCCAGCGCAAAGCATGTCACCAGCATCGCCATCCACCCAGAGGGCAACCTGCTTGTCGTTGGCGTGCAGACGTTGGTGTCCGCTGGCCAGCGGCCGTGCTGGATCATCCTCGCTGGCGCGCGGCCGTCCTGGAGCATCCACGCTGACGCCCAGGGAGACGGTGCGGTACACGGACAGCGCCAACCGCGACTTGAACAGCGGTGACAAGAGCAACACCCCGGCAGTCCACCTCGGGCGCCGCTACCGCTTCTACCTGTTCCAGCTGCGTCCCACGGGCTTGCACGACGCCGCCACACCCGCGCCCAAGGTGCACGCGCCCGTGCGGCACCCCGAGGCCGCCCTGCCGTGGGTCGACGTCCTCGAGCCACTGCCGACCCCGGGCGCCAGGAAGCGGTACACTTGCCGCGTCAAGGCCGGGCCGCACGGGCACGTCGGCGTTCTCTTCGTCGCCAAGGACGGCGTCGAGCGGGGCGGGCCACTGGTCGTGTGGGACTGGCGGCGCGGCGAGTGTGTCGGCGTGAGTCGCGACGCTGCGGAGCGAGCCAACGCTGCGGAACGATCCAACGCTGCGGACCGAGCACAACCCTCGTTAACCCCCAGTACTTTACGTCGCGCGCGGACAGAGAGCGCGCGGCGCGCTACCTCGACTTTGACTTTTACGAGTCGCGGCACATGGTGCTCCTCGAGGCCGCAACCACCAAGCCCCCCGCCGCCGCGGCCGTGGGCAACTCGTCCGCGGCCGCCGCATCACCCACTGCAGGAGGCATCGAGGCGCAGCTCGTGTTCGAGCGTCTCGGCGGCCACAACGGCGCGGTCGCGACGCCCGGCAGCCAGCGGGCCAGCACCCTCCAGTACGTCGTCGGCGCCCCCATCCCGCACACATGGGTCCTCGGCGCGCTGCGGGGTGAGCCCGACCGGCACATGCTCACCCTCAGCCTCCCCCCGGGGCTGGGCCGCATCCTACGCGTCCCCGCCATCCGCTCGCTCACGGCCACCTGGGGCAGGCTGAGCCTCTATCCCTTCCTGACGGACGACTACCGCGCCGGCGTGCTGAGCTTTTCGCTGGCGTGCTCGCCGCCGCCGGGCGGCGCGTGGAGCACCCCCGTGCTCCGTGGGGCCGTGCCCGCGCTGCCGCTCGTCGAGGACCTCGTCCCACGCGAGGCAGTGGTCACCGCCGTGCGCGCGACGCTGCACCGCTGGCACAAGTACCTCGAGTTCCCCCCGGCGATGCCGTTCTCCGCCGACGCGGTGCTGCAGAAGCTCGAGGCGCCGCTGGATCATCTTGCGGCGCCGGCCCCTATCCAAGGGGGCTGGTCCGGGGGAGGTTGTGCGCGAGACGGCGGCAAGGACAGCGATAGCGACCTCGCGCGCGACGACGGCGGTGCGAGAGACAAGGCTGGCTGCAGTGTCGGCGCCAGCGCTGCCAGACACCCGGCGCCCAAACGCGACGTGTGGGAGGTAGGCTACGTTGCGGACGACTTTCGGCTGCGCCGCTCCCGCGAGTTCTTCGCTCATCTTGTCGCCACGGCCGACGAGCTAACGGTCACCGCACACAAACGCGCCGGCGCCGCGCGGCGAGACGGCGCCGGCTCGAGCTCCAGCGCCAGCCCCAGCAAGGCAAGCTCACCCAGCACGCGCTGGTCGTGTGCCTGCGGAGAGCCGCACGTTGCACCGACACCGGCCGCTGCGTCCCTCGCTGCTCTCCTCGGCGGGGAAAGCGGCCTCGGCGTCGCAGACCACGCGCGCGTCTCGCCCAGACCATCCCGCCCATCATGCCCGGCGCGCTCCCCGCCGCCACCCCCCCCCCTTTTCCCACTGGTGCGACCGTGCAGACGTGTTCATCACACCCGCATCGCCGCCGATGGAGTCGGATGGGTCGCGCCTCGCGTACCTTGACTACACGTCCGAGGGGCTCGCCGCCATGGCGGCGAAGAAGGGCGGGCTGCACGACGGCCTGCCGGCGGAGGGCAGCGACAAGCGCTGCCACCTCGTGTTGCGCAACTACGGCGTTGGGATCGAGGTACGCTTCCCGCGTGTGTTCAACATGGCCGCCGCGCACCCGCACGGCGCCGACTGCGAGGACGCGGTGCGTGCGCCGCTCCCCGCCGACCGGCCGGCACGGTATCGCCAGTGTCCTGTGCTCGGTGCCGCGGGTGGCCCGCGTTCGCCGGCGGCGGCGCTGGTGCCTACACCGTGGCTGGCGCCGCACGTGCTAGCGAGCGGGAGCTGGGGCCCGCGGGAGCTGCCGGTCAGCGGGACGGGGACCGGCGGCGCGGCCGTGTCGCGCGCGCCATATACCGAGCTGCGCGCGGGGGTCGTGTGTGGGCGCGAGCCGATGCGGTGTCGGCCAGACGATTGTGGTTACGCTTGTGAGTTGGGAGACATCCGCGACGCTGATATGGCAGACGGACAGCAACTTTATCATCTCCTTCTAGGTCGTGGTCGGGGCATAGAGAACGGGGGAGGGGACAGAACCTGGGACATAGCGACCAAGTGTGGCATTACGGCAGAGGTGTGTTGGACGGGAACGTCCGCCCTGCCGGCAGCGTGCTGACCCCGAGACAGAAACGCGGCCTAGAGATACAACGGGAGAGAGAACAGAGGCCTGTGGGCTGCATGGGCGAGATGAGTGAGCGGTGAGCGGGAAGGGGCTGAGAGGGGATAGAGACCGCGACGGCGACGGAGGGGCTGCGGCGTCGCCCCCTGCGGGATCGGGGGGTAGCAATAGCCCTACGACGCGGCGCACGCGGAGGGAGATGCGTTCGTTCCAGACATACGCCGCAAACGACGAGCGGCGATGGCGATAACACCCAGCACCTTGTGCTTAGCCCAAGTTGTAGAATAGACGACACCATGGCCCACTCCGGCATGACCACCACGGCACCATCACCACCATGTACAACCTCTTCATGTTGTGAGCAGCTTGCACTTGTCCGGCCCAGACCAGCGAGCTGTCGGCGATGGCGACCAGGCCTCAGCATGCAGGCCTGGTGAGATACGAACCCAGTTCCACGGCGGACAGGCAATAAGAAAGCCCAACTGGAACCAAAAAATACACTGTAAGGGAGTCGAACCCCTGCCGCGTCGAATCATTATGTAATGGCAACGACGCATGATACCGTTTCACCAACAGTGTGTCTTAACCGCTTGGGTAGCAGATGACTGAATTTGTGTGGGGGAGAAAATGCCACAACACTTAAGCTGGGGTATTCCCCCGAGTGGACGCGATTGTGAGACGAGCTTGTAGCCAATGCACTCAGAATCCTGACGCATATCAGCCTTCAAACCGCGTAAACTCCATTGTGAAGACTGAAGCTGCGATACAGATAGGGCGCTGACACCGCATGTCCATCGGTACCTATGTCGGTGTCTGTGAGCTGAGATCACAAGCGTCACGGCATGTCTGACCCGACGGGTGACTCCTAGAAGGTGGAGACTGCTGGGCAAGCAGCTACACTCGACCATGTCGACCATGTATACATTATAACCATCAGCGACACACACGGGGCTCGAATGACCTCGACCTCCCAGGGCTGAGCGCGACCAATGGCGACGTTCCGTGGCCGCGGCTCCAGCAGCCGGACTGCCACAAAGGATGATCCAGAGCCAAGCCAAGGGTGCCCCGACGGCTGCGAGCGCAGAGCCCCTGTAGCGAAGGAGGCTGCTCAGAAAGGGGCCGCTAGCTGTCTGCATTTCGCAGCTCGGGCGGGACGTATGCCAGCCCCAGATATCCCAAGATCTTGCGCTCGCTCGCAAAGTTGATCTCCTCGTTGGTATCCTGAGCAATCAGGCCTGCCCGGAACTTGTACCCTCTGCAGAGGCAGTCAGTCACGCGCCCACAGCCATCACCCTTTGGGGGCCTCACTGGTTCTCGGCAACGCGCCGCAGATCGCGCTCAAACATCATGCTCCCGCTCCAGCTGAGCACCGCCGCCGCGTACCGTTCCCGCGGGGCCATGATCAGGTCGACGCGGCGGTGCAGCCCCGGTCCCTGTCCACCGTTGGTGCCCGGGAGGCGGAGGATGACAAACGCCTTGTCGAGATTGTCAAAGTTCGCACCGCCAGAGTGCAGCGGCGTTGTAGGGTCGCGATAGGTGAAGTCTGTGAGGTTCAACAGGATGTCAGGGGAGCGCGCCTTCGGCGCTTCACACGAACTCAGGACGTGAGTGATGGTCCCCAGCGCGCCCATACGTCGACAGACGGACTTGATGAGCCCGGGGTCTTCGGCGGGCGGGGAGAAGATGACGTCCACATCTGCTACAGATGATTTGCCGCGGCGATACCTGGAGGGTTAGTGGTTGGGGGATGAACCAGGCGCCATGGGTAGCCATGATGTACTAACCCCCCTGCAATCGTCCAAAGACAGCCCGGATGCAACACCTCGACGTTCTGCATGACCAGCGCCGCAATGTCCTCCGCCTCAGAGCGGGGGATCCTGTCGAGTTGTTAGCCGTGCCCCGCGGGGCAGCACTCACGGTGTATCCAGCTCGTCCTTCAGGCGGAGCCACGCGCCCACGACTTCGCTTCTAGTCATCGTTCCCCCCATGCGCCTTCTCCACGCGCGCCTCCGCTCGCGCCGCTCCTCCCCATCTCCATCCCCCTTTCCTGACGCAGTGCTGCCCATTGCGCAATAGTGCGCCTCGACATCATGCAGCGATCGACAGCCGGCGTTCCACAGCTCCACGGCCGTGCTGTTGCCCACGCCGTAGACAGAGGCAAAGGATTGGAGCGCATTATATCGCTCCGAGGCGAGAATGGCGTCTGTCTCGGCGATCCGGCCTGTGGTGAGGTACTCGTCTATCTGGGGTGTTAGGAGGGGGATGGTGGGGTTAGGCGTACCCGTTTCTCCACCTTTTCCCCGATGTCGACGAGTTTGCGGGCTTCAGCGCCAGACTTCAGTCGGCGCGGTACCGCTGCCATGTCAGTTCCTGGAAGAAGCTCGTGTATGTACACTTGAGGATCTGCCATGTCAGCAGGGGAGAGAAGCCCGACCCAGCTTGCCTCCGCACGCACACTCATGCTCCGCCGGTAGCTAAGCACGTTGCTGTTCTTCTGGTCCAGGTCGTCGTACTCTCGATACACGTATATCGGCTTGATCACGTCGATCTGGGCTGTCAGCTACTGTTGTGCCTCCCTTTAGTCCTGGCAGCATCGCCCACGCACAATGTCCTGGTTCACACACTCGAGGGGACATGCGCGCTCAACACACATGCGCGGGATGTCGCGCAGCCTTACGTCGGCCGGAAGCGGACGGATATCAGGCTTGGCCATGCCGGGAAACAAGTCCGGACTTGCGGGCGGGCTGCCCTCATCATTGGGTTCCGGGACATTCTCTGTTTGTCGAGCAGATGGGGGCGACTTGAGCTGGGTGCTAGCCTGCGCAACTCGGTCCCCATCTCCTTTGTCTCGGTCCTCGAACGCCCGGCGCTTCGGGGGCGGCCCATCCAGCAGCTCGATGCTCGGGCTCCGCGTCCGTTTCGGCTTGAGGACGCGGTACTCGTCCAGTGGCGGCAGCTGCAGGGCTATCGGCCTCGGGTCACCCTGCCCATCTGTCGCCTGCGGCACAGGCACAGCGTGCGACAGCGCCAACCGGTAAATGTCCTCAATGTATGCGTCGGAGAGGATATTGAGCTGCTCCTGTGGAGTTAGTCAGCCCGCTGAATGCCAGTGTTAGTCCCCCGGCGGGGGACGTGGATGCCGCGCCGCGGCTCATTAGGATGCGTACGAAACCAGACCCCAGCGCGCGCGCGAGTCGGGGACGCCCGCGGAGCCCGGTAATAACCACTCGCGCGTCGCGCGTGGTCCCGACCGTTTTCCCACCCAGAACCTCGATCTGTGCGTGCAGACGCGCCGCATCCAGTTTTGCCGTCACTATGTAGAACGTGACCTCGGCGAGCAGCGGGGGCAGCGCGTCGTCAGGGGGCACGCCGAGCCAGGCCGCCTCCTGCCCCGCGGTCTCGCCGGGGCCGGAGGCGGCTGAGCTCGAGGACGCGGAGGGGGTGCGAGACGGAGACGGGTGTCGACGGTTAGTCTGGCGCGCGTGCGGCATGTTGTGAGGAGTGGGAGAGAGATGGAGAGCGATGGAACCGTCGCACATGCGTCTCTCATGACTACATCGCTTGATTGAGGTATGGAGGAAACGACGTCATGCCACGTTGTTATCGCGCTGGGGCCCCGCATCTGCTCCGTTCTATGAGAGTCCGACATCGCGACCTCCATCGCGTTCCCGACTTTAGCCATAGCGTTGCACAGTTCTGGGACCGATTGCGGCAGACAGTGGGGCAGATGGTGTGGGACATTTGTACGAGTCGCTGTGGGCATCAGAATCAGGCAACGGGCCCGCGCAGGTGAGCCCTTGGCCAGTTGCGGGAGGCCGCCAGGCGTGCTGCCACGGGAGCCGTACGGAGTGTTCTAGTTCATCTGCCTTGGACCATGAGTTCCTACATCTCTCATATCTTCCCAAGCACCTCAATAGTGCACGCCATATCGTTGAGAACGAAGTGGACGGAGATATGTGCCAGAAAAACACTACACCGGTCTGGCCGGCGACACGATGCTTCTCCACAACGTCCTGACCATGCGTCAACGCTTTGGAAGCCTTCAGAGGCTTGCGGGTCTTGGCGGCCCTCCTGCCTCCACCAGGAAGTTGTGCGGAACCACTGACGGCCTCCAAGGATATCATGCCCAGCAGTCCCAGCCCCCGCAGACCCGCATCATACTTCAGGCTATCGTCTTGAGCCACCCATCCCTGGCGGCAGTACGGGCAATGGCGCCTATGGGGATAATGGCCGCTTGACGGGGGTCGAGGGCACGGGGTGTGGGAGACTGTCGAAGTACTCCGTCCGCCGATGGCGGAAGAAGGGCAGGTACTTCTACTGGTGGATCCAGCGGACACCCGCAGCGGCCTTGCAGTGCCCCGGAGCCAGAGCCGGAAGGGGACCTGGAACTAGTTGCCCTCCCGGCGTCTTGGACTTGTGCTTCCTCCCCATCTGCGACTTCTTAAGGGCAGTGCCGTCAATGCCGTCCATGTCTGCGTGGGCGACGCCATGGGTCTCTTGTGTCCTCTCTCGTGCCCTCTGGCGGTCCCCACAAGGTCTCCTGCGGTGGTCTTGCCCCCACCCTCGCTCTCGCACCTGTTCCCGCCTTTCTCCAGCGTAACCGCCCAGCGGAAAGGGCAGCGCGGTGGGCGAGTGAATGTACTTCTCCTACAGCGACGTCCGCTGGCGGCAGGCCGTCCGCTGGGGCCAGGTATGCGAACACGGCCAACCACCTTTCCCCTGTCATCAGCATCCACCACACTCCGGTGTCGTGATCCACGTCTAGCTATGGGTCACTGGATGTTGACAGTCAGTGGGAGCGAGGACACGGGGTCAGTCATGGCACAAAAGAACAAGAGTCAAGCTCGCAAACAGAGATTCACGTCGCCTGGAGCACTCTGAAGCTCAGCGTCGTTGGCCGGAGTGCATTTAAGACTCGTCCACAAAGTCCGAGACCCTCATGGCCCCCAGTCCGGATAGCCTCTTCGGCCCCAGACCTGGCCATTGCTGACCGCTCGGTGAACCGCATATCTCCCCTCGCGATACGCCCCGCCCAAGACCTCCCCGCACGCCGCCGAGTGGTAGTGCAATGCATAATCATCCCTGAACCTGCTCCACCGCCTTGGCCTCGGCGAGCACTGCGCGCATGTCCGCAGCAAGGCCAGCCGCGCGCGCCTCCTTGGCGTCGCGCGCGCGCGCACGACGGCGGTTCAGGTGTGTGCGCTCGAGGGTGACCGTAAAGCCCTTGGGACGGTCGGCCCAGTTCATGATCTCACGGGCTGTGCGACGCTCCTCGCCGGCCGCGATGCGCGCCTCGCGCGCGGCGTGTGCGTCGGCGTCCTTCTCGGCACGCACCTCACGGCCGACGCGGGGGAGGTCGTGGTGCGAAAACCCCGGCGCAGTCAGCTCGCTCCACCGCGCAGTGGTCCTGTCGTCGGCGGCGGTGAGGGACCACATGACGTGCTTGCGGTCCGGGGCGTGTTTTGCGAGCGCGGTGCCGGGGAACGGCGCGACCCACGTCCGCTGGACAAGATTCAGGCCGCGCAGTGTCGGGATAATGCGGTTCTTGAGGAAGCTGGGTGTCAGGCAAGGCGCTGGCGGTGGGAAGTCGAGGAATAGAGAGCCGGGGGTGCGACACGCGTAGGAGAGACGGCGCCGATGGGCAAACGCTCCCTCTGGCAAAGAGTGTCGTCTCACTCGCCGCTTTGGCTCTGCCCCGACGGCGCCGAAGCGGCGAACGCTCCATCTGGCAAAGAGTGTCCGTCCCACTCGCCGCTCTGCCCCGACGGTGCCGATGGGCAAACGCTCCCTCTGGCAAAGAGTGTCCGTCCCACTCGCCGCTCTGCCCCGACGGCGCCGATGGGCAAACGCTCCCTCTGGCAAAGAGTGTCCGTCCCACTCGCCGCTCTGCCCCGACGGCGCCGATGGGCAAACGCTCCCTCTGGCAAAGAGTGCCCGTCCCACTCGCCGCTTTGCCTCTTGCCCGACGGCATCCCCTCCCTACTCCAGCTCCTTGCAAACTCACTTTCCAGAGACGAACGGGTGTCCCTCGGGCACGTCAATCTCCTGCAGGGCGCCGCCGACCTTGTTCTTTCCAACGACGATCGCCTTGAACGGGTTCGTGTTGAGCTTCTTGCCCGCGGCGGCCTTTTGCTGCGCTGCGCTGCTGCTCTCCGCCTCCGGGGCGGACGCCTCCGGGAGACGCGCCTCGACGCCCTGCGCAAGCAGCTCGCGGAAGTGGTGCGGGCGGTCCTTGAGCACCTCGCGGACGAGCGCAAAGGCGGCCGGGGTCGGGCCGACCGACTTGCGCGGGTACGCTGCCGCGCCGAGGGGCTTCTTGGCCGTGAGGAGCGAGAGGGTCGGGCGCATGCTGCGGGTGCTTGGGGGGAGCTGGGCGCGCGCGGAGGGGGGTGGGGGTGGTTGTGGACGACGCCGAGAGCGTCTCGTCGGAAATCTCAGAAGATCGGAAGCGACCCTCCACTGCCAGGCGGAGCGCCCAGCCTGGAAGATTCGGGATTTTCCGGCCGGCCGACTGTGGCACCTTTTTTCAAGCCGAGGCCGTCGTCCTCCACTTGTCCGACATCGCGCACGTCTTGCGACAGCAACAACACCCCGCTCGCCCATCCCGCCGCCATGCACCTCCTCGGCCGCTACCTCCCGGACCACAAGCCGCTGCGCATCGCGCTACGCGCGTTCTACGGCATCAGCCACTCGACCGCGGCGCGCCTCCTCGCGCGCCTCCAGATCCCCGAGCAGGCCATGGTCTCGTCCCTCACCGAGCCGCAGGTGACCGCGCTCAGCGCGTACCTCTCGTCGCCGTCGACGTCGGTGCGCCCCGCGACCCCCGTCGCGGCCCCCGGTGCCGCGCCGCCTGCGCCGACGTCCAGCGCCAAGGCGGTCGAGGACCCGCTCGACACGCTCAAGATCGAGACGGACCTGCGGCGCGCAGTGCACGCGGACATCCACCACCACCGCAACGTCGGCACGTATCGCGGCCGCCGCCACGCAATGCACCTCCCGGTCCGCGGACAGAACACGCGCACGAATGCGGCGACCGCCAAGAAGCTCAACAAGCTCACCCGCCGGTCATACGCGTGAGTTGCAGGCGAGGGTGTGTCGGACGTGCGGCAGAGGCAGCCGCAGCGGAGGGAGGCATGTCGGGGGACAACGGTCGCGGGCCGAGGGGGACAGTCGTAGCGCAGACTCTCTTTGCAAAGGCATAAAGGCCGGCGGATTGCCGCAGTGTCCGAGCGGTCCCCGCGAGCGAAGGCACTACTCTGCAACTGCCTCGAATGGCTACGCGATAGTGGCCTTGTCCTTGCGGACGTCGAGCATCAGTGCCTCGGGACCTGCTCCTTTCCTCCTCTCCTCTCCCTTATCCCATCTCGGATCTGCCTCTTCCCCCCCCCCCCCCCCCCCCCCCCCCCCCCCCCCCACCCCCCCACCCCCCCCCCCGCCACACCGCCCCCCCCCCCCCCCCCCCCCCCCCCC
>JALJEG010000005.1:49294-83280 GCA_023653615.1 Apiotrichum siamense | reverse complement strand
GGCATCAGTGCCCCGGGACCCGCCCCCTTCCCCCCCCCCTCTCCCCTTCCCCCCCTCGGGTCTGCCGCTCCCCCCCCCCCCCCCCTCCGAAGCTGACATCCAGCACCGCCCCCGAGGTCTCTTCCGAGCAGCCGGCCGTCCCGCTCCCGCCCTCGCGGTCGCAGATCCTGCGGATACTTGGCAAGCAGTAAGCCCCGAGCGGCGAGCGATTATGAGTAGATTTACACCGGTAGAGAGCGAATTGCATGCACCCATCACGATCCTGGCCGGGCAGGGCCCGCAGCAGCAGAGAAGTACCGGCGAACCGGGGTGCGACGGCAGCGGAGGCGTACCTGCTGGCGTGTTAACGGGGGCGAGGTGGTTCGGGGGAGGGCCAGAAACGGGTGGCATCCGCCAGGTGAAGGTGGCTGAAGAACCAAGTCTCCACTGACCTTTCTGACCCGATGACGGCACGACGTGCTTGTTCGCAAGGTAGCTCCGCCACGTACGTGGGCAAAGTCGAGTTCTGGCTGGGACCGCCAGCGCCATGCTGGTGTTATTGTGAGCGCGGTGCGTGTCGGATACCTGCGCGGAAGGGTCGCCGCGATGGGACCACAGACGGACGTCGGGGGTGTCTACCACTCTGTCAGCTGGCGCTGGGCCTGCGTGCGCGCCGCGCAACTCCCGACCGCCTCCCATCCCCCCCACACATTCGCAAAGGACAGCTGCTCTCCGTTGCTCTCACCCACTGTCCTGGATACCGGGATTGCATCATATACATGCCTCTCTCAAGAAAGGCAGCTACGCGTACGCGGTCGGCGGGGGTGGAATAATACACTACTATCGTCGTCGGAACGTCTCGTCGTTGGTATGTACAGGAATCAGGTATCACGGGACGAGAGGCCGTTCTTTCCATTTTTGGTTCTGAGACTTTTGGCGGAGGTGGCATCGACCCCCTACTTGCTCGTACGGGACGCGACAAAGACGCCCACGATGACGACGCCGAGGAAGCCAATGGCGGCGGGCAGCGCGAGGTCCTTGGGGAGCACGCCAAAGACGAGCTCCTCGGGCACAGGCGCACGTGCGGCGGCGACGGGGACGGGGTGCGCCTCGACCGGCACTACCGGCGGGGCAGGCGCCACCTCTATCGGCTTGACCTCCTCTTCGGCAATCTTCTCAAGACGCGGCTCGGGGTGCTGCTTCTCCTCCGCCGGGGGCGTGAGCGTGCGCTCGCGCTCGCGCCTCTCGCGGTCGCGGAGGGCCTCGTTCCAGTTCTTGCCACCCGAGAGGTTGAGCACGACGCGGTCGAGCTGTCGGCCGCGGGCGATGCGGACGGCGTCGGTGACGTCGCCGTCCGCCGTGATCTCGACAAGGTCGCCGTCGTCGTCGGTGTACGACAGCGTAAAGACCGAGGGGTCGGGGACAAAGGCGGTGGGATCGGTGGGCGTGTCGAAGAAGGGGTCGCCCATGAGCTTGCCGTGCACAATGTCGTGGAGGTTGTCAAAGTTGTCGTGGCGGGCCTGGAAACGGTGTGTGCGGCCCGAGGGCGTCTTGAACTTGAAAACGTACGTGCCGTCCTCAATGGGCGCCTGTGCGGCGAGGGACGAGCCCTGGCCGACCTCGGACGTGTTGTCGTTGACCACGGACGCCGAGTCGCCGGGCATGACGTCGGACATGGGCGAGGTGACGCTCGACAGGCCGCGCGAGTGCATCGACTTTGAGGGGCTCTCCGAGACCTGGTCGCTGGCGGAAATGCCGGACACCGAGTCGTCCTCGGGCCCGGCAGTGTTGAGCGTGTCGAAAAACTTGCCCCACATGGGGCCCTCTGTGCCGCGGTCCTCGCTCATCTGGTCAATCTGCTCCAATGTGGCGTAGGTGAGCTTGAGGACGTCGACAATGCCGATGAGGCGGCCGTCGTCCTCGACAACGGGGAGGTTGAGGTAGTGGCCGTTGTGCATCTTCTTGAGCGCGTTCTGGATGGTCATGGTAGGCGGGGCGGTGTCGGGGTGGGGCGTCATGACGCGGACGACGGAGCAGCGGGCGGCGTCGAGGCCAGCGGCAATCACGCGGAGGACAATGTCCTTGGAGGTGAAGATGCCGGCAATCTTGGGGGGCTGGTCGCGGCTGCTGGACGAGGAGATCATGCTGCCGTGGTTGACCTCGAGGACGCAGACGGCGGTGGTGCGGCGCTCCTTCATGAGGCGTGCGGCCTCGCGGACCGAGGTGCGGGGGGAGACGGTCGGGGGAGGGAGGCTGGTGTCGAGGACGGACATGACATCGGGCTGGGACATGCGGTCGCGCAGGGCATCAACGTACGCCATCATGGCCATGGCCTGGGGGTCGGCGGCAAGACCGGTGCCGAGCTCGGTCTGGACGCCGGCGAGGGCGGCCGAGAGCTGGTTGGTGGCATCGGCGCTGCGCTCGACCTTGCCGAGGGCGTCGTGGAAGACCTTTGTAATGTCGAGAAGGCCGACGACGTCGCCGTCCTCGTTGCAGACGGGCAGGTGGCGGAAGTGGCGCGAGACCATGAGCTGGAGGGCCTCTGTGGCGCTGGTGGTGTCGCGGGTGACCATGGGGTTGCGGGTCATGATCTGGGCGACGGTGGTGTTGCGGGGGTCGAGCCCCTCGGCGGTGACGCGGAAGGCGAGGTCCTTGGCGGTGAAGATGCCGCTGAGCCCCTCGTCGTCGTCCACGACGAGGACACAGTCGGTGCGCTTGGCGGCACAGAGCTGGGACGCGTCGGCGACGCTCATGGCCTCGGGGACGGTGAGGGCGGGGCTGGGACGGAGGCCGGCGACGGTGCCCTTTTGGTTTTGGCGCTTGTGGCGGCGGCCGAAGCGGGACTCGGAGGCGGCCGCGGGGTCCTGGCCGCCGCTGCGTCCGGGGCGCTTGCGCGAGAGCTCATTCTCAATCTTCTTGCGGAGCGACTGGAGTTTGTTGCCCAGGAAGCGGGCGGGCGGGGATTTGTTGGTGCGTTTATGGGTGTCCAGGAGGTCGGTTTTGGAGAGGACCGAGTGGTAGCGTTTCAGTTCGGCGTCGGGGTGCGGGGGCGGGGGCGCGTTTGTTGCGACGAGGTTGGAGGTGGATTTGGATTTGGATTTCGAGTTCGAGTCGTTTGCAAAGGTCACCGAGGTGCGGCGGCGGTCGGATTTGACAGGGATGCCCGAGGGCAGGGCGAGCGAGGCGGTCGATGCGAGCGGCGAGACGGACGACCACGGCGGGGAGAGGGGGACGGGGTGAGTCGCGCGCGGGGGCGGGGGGGTGTTGAGGACGTAGCCGTCGTCCGAGGGCGGTTTGTCGGCGTCGTGGAGGTCGGCGGTGAGCGGCGGGGGGGTGTTTGCGGCGGACGGGTGCGTGGGGGGGGGAGTGTGAGCATTGGCCATGGCAAGGGGGGGGAACGGGACGAGGGGGGGGGATGCGGGGGACGCGGGGGACGCGGCGGTCGCGGCGGCCATGGCGCGGGCAGAGGCGCGGGCAGAGGCGCGGGCAGAGGCAGCGGCGGCAGCGGCAGTCACAAGCAGGGGGAGTGTCCAGAGACAACCTGGCAAGACGCAGGCAAGGGGGTCCCAACGACAGGACCAGCGGAGCAGGGATGGGATGCACGGGCTGCAGGGGAGGCCGGGGCAGGACACGAGTAGGACACTGCGCAGGGGTAGCGGACACTGCGCAGGGGTAGGACACGAGTAGGACGCGGCGGAGGACCCCCCGCCTAAATAGCAGCAGCGCGCAGCTCGGCGCCGTTCGCATCCCGGGAGCGTCCGACGCGGCCACGAGGTGCCTTGCGCGGCACAAAGGACGGCACCGGCGGACAAAGGGAGTGTGGTGGGAAAGGTTTATTGTTGTTTTTGTCTCGCGGCGTAATCTTTAATGCAAGCAACGGCTGCCGCGGTGTGGGCGCCGTGTGGGCAGCGCGGCAACATGTGCCGACGGGGGGCGGGTCTGTCGCGCGACGGTCTCGAGTGTCGCTTGAGGCTCTCTCGAGGCTCTCTCGAGGCTCTCTCGAGGCTGTTCTCGGCTGCCGTCTGGCTGTCGCCGAGACCTGCGGCGTTGTGGGGGGACCAGTGCGCACAGAACGAGGGCAGCTGCCGGGTGTCTGTCGCCTGCCTGTCTCCGTCTCCGGTCGGCCTGCCTGTCTTCTTGCCTGCTGGTCTATCTGTCTGCCTTCTGCCTGTTGCATGTCGGCCTGCCGGCCAGCTCGCCTTGCTGCCTGCCGGCCTTGCTGCCGGACTTGCTGCCCGACCTGCTGCCTGCTTTGCTGCCCGACCTGCTGCCTGCTTTGCTGCCCGCCCTGCTGCCTGCTTTGCTGCCCGCCTTGCTGCCTTCCTTCCTGCCTCCAGCCGCACTGCCCGCCGGCCTGCCGGCCGGCAGGCAGCAGCGGCCCATCTACACACGACCACTCACCTCGTCTCGCCGGTTCTGCCTCCTCCGCGGGTCGGCGGTAGGCGGCGGCGACTGGAACGCGCTCATGGCGTGCTGCTGCGGGTGCGACGGCGTGGGGGCGTCCTGCGGCGGGGGGGTGTGCGATAGGGAGGGAGAAAAGCTGCGATGTGGTGGCCGCCGCGGGTTGTGGTTGTGGTTGTTGATGCTGCTGCTGTTGTTGATGCTGCTGCTGTTGATGCTGCTGTTGATGCTGCTGTTACTACTGCCGCTGCTCACGGGGATGCGGGACATGGTCGGGTGCATGTGGACGACGCCAACAGCGCCGTCTCGAGGCCCGCGGCGCGCCGCCGGGCCCGCCAGGCGATTCCTAATGCGCCGCGCGCGGGATTAGCACCGCGCCCGCCGGTTTCTAATCAACCCCCCGCCGCAATTAGCCCCCCGCCACCCCCGTCCTAATCCCCCCCGCGCCCAATTAGAACCGCCAACAGCACCCATTTGCCCCATTAGGCGCCCGGGCGACGCGTCGGTTGGGACCATTACGGCGCGAGCCTCAGGGTGCATGGCGCTCCCAGGGTCCGGCCCCTTCCGCAGGGTTACGTAATCGCTTCGGGCTATGGCGCGCCAGCAGCCGGCGCTCGTCGAGGCCGACATCCGCAGATGGCTGGCACGGCTAGTCGACGACGAGCACCCGTGACTGGGCCATATCTCGGCAGCCGTCTCGGCAGCAGCCCGTCTCGTCAGTGCCAGTGGCCGTCAGTGGCAGTGGCCGTCAGTGGCTCCGCGGCAGGTGCTGCTAGCCACGGGTGTGCATACGCTAGAGGGTGCTGGCCGAGCAGCGCCTCGGCTGGTCGAGCAACGCCTGCGCTGGCCGAGCAACGCCTGCGCTGGTCGAGCAGCGCCTGCGGCTGGTCGAGCAACGCCTGCGCTGGCCGAGCAACGCCTGCGCTGGTCGAGCAACGCCTGCGCTGG
The DNA here is from genome assembly GCA_023653615.1 of Apiotrichum siamense. Taxonomy (NCBI): domain Eukaryota; kingdom Fungi; phylum Basidiomycota; class Tremellomycetes; order Trichosporonales; family Trichosporonaceae; genus Apiotrichum; species Apiotrichum siamense. The sequence continues at coordinate 77,952 of JALJEG010000005.1, read as the reverse complement.
TCCAGCAACGCCTGCGGCATCTCTCCCGTCCGCCTGCGGCCCTACTCGGTCTTGTCCCTCTGGTCCCTCTGGTCCCTCGGTCCCTCCGTCTCACTCTCCGCGCGCGCGAGGCGTGGCGCCTGGAGCCACAGCCCCACAAGCATGACCGCGTGGCAGAACGCAATCATCCGCGAGCTCCCCGGCGTGGCCGGATACGTGTCCCACGCGCGCTCGAGCAGCGCCATGATGCCGATTCTGCGTGTCAGCCGCCGGCCGCCCAGCTGCACTCACACAACAGGCCACTCGCCCCACGCGCCGCCGAGGTGGAGCAGCAGCGGCAGCTGGTGAAAGTACCACGCGTGGAACTGGTAGTGCAGGCTGCGCGCAAACGCCATGCCGATCAGGTTGGACGTGAACATGACGAGCGGGATGTCTGTGGCAGTCAGCCGCGCGTACCAGGCCGTCGCGCGTTGCGCGCCGCGGACGCACGCTCAGACGGAAACGTCTCCTCGGGGGCCGGGCCGCGGAAGAGGGCGCGCGGCGTGCGGAGGCCACGCGCGAGCACCCCAGGCGTGCCGCCCGGGAACGCCGCGCTCCACCTCCACCACGCAAACGCGAGCAGCACGACGACGTGCGCCGCGATGAGCGTGCGCGCAAACCCGGCCGACAGGAAGGTGTCCTCGGGGACGAACCGCCAGTTGACGGTCCAGCGGTACAGGAACTGCCTCGAGAACTCAAACGCCGAGCGGTAGTAGGCGCGAATGTGGTCGCCCGACTCGAAAAAGTAGAGCGACGGCAGGCCAATCTGCACACACGCGATGATGACGAGCGCGTCGAGGGTGCGCACTGCGCCGCGGGCCTGGAAGATGAGGACCAGCAGCCCCGGGAGGAAGAGGAGGATGTTCATCTTGACGCCGAGTGCCATGCTGCACAGTCAGCGCGCGACGGGGAAATACACGCCCACGAGAAGATGAACGACCCGATCCTCCACCACCCAGTCATAAACGCCAACACCGAGGTGTAGAGAATCACCATCGCCAGCGGGTCGTTGAACAGGCGCAAAAGGTAGATCGAGTGCGCACGCTTCGAGAGCACGAGCGGGACCAGCAGCCACTGCGGGACGTGGCGCCGCCGCCCCGCCAGGTAGTAGATGGCTGCCACGAGGCTCAGCGTCGCCATCTCGACGAGCAGGAAGAGCCACTGCGCCGGCCGCTCGCGTGCATGCGCCGGAAGGTACTCGTGCAGCAACGCGTAGATGTACAGGTGCAGCGCGGGGTAGACGAGCGGGCCCGTCTCACCCTCGAGCTTGGAGTAGTCGTGCTCGCCGGCGAGGAACATGTCGACCTGCTGCATATACGCGTCCCAGTCGATCTTGGTGTCTGCGGACATGAGCTGCGTCCGGGATCGCGGCCAGGACGGTTTCTGCTGGCACCCCCGCGTTGCGACTCACAAGAGACCTTGAGAATAATCCCCGCGCCGATCACCGCGTTGCCGAGCACCAGCATTGCCGCGACGAACACAAAGTACCGCCGGTCGTTTAACAGCGCGTTCACGACCGCGAGCGGCTGGGACACGATTGTCGCGGGCGTGATCTCTATGCTGCTGGCGCGGCGTGCGCGCGTGTCGGTGGCATCCGCGGTCTCCGCGGACGCTGGCGCCGGGGGGAGCGCCGGGGCGGCGCTGGCGGCGGCGCCTGCGGACGTTCGTTGGGGGCCCTTGCGCGGCGGGGCCATGGCAGGCAGTCTATGGGGTGAGTTGGTGCAGTGGGCGATGGTGTGGTGGCTCGAGGAGCAACGTCGGCGAGCAACGTCGGCGAGCACGTCCGCGAGCAACGTCGGCGGGGTGCTGGCGACACGACCAAACAGGAATTTCCGCAATGTCGTCACTGGTGGTGTGGGGTGTGTTATCGCATTAGGGGTGTTTGTAATCGGGGATTAGGAGCGGGGATTAGGAGCTAGGATTAGGAACGGGGATTAGGAGCGGGGATTAGGAGCTGGGATTAGGAACTGGCTGTGGCACCCCCCAGGACTCATCCATGAGGGAGAAAAAACACTCCGTGCCGCACAACGAGCTCCGGAAGCATGATGCCGAGGGCCGTATGCATTCTCTCTCTCCCACAGGGGGAACCCTGTGCATCCAGGTCTCGTGCGGGGGTTGAGTCCCAGACGGCGCGCAGCGGTGCCAGACGGCGCGAGTGGCAGCACGGACCAGCCCGCTGGGTGCCACACGGGCACCCCAGATCAGCCGGCCTGCAGTACTAGCCCCTCCGCTGCCGCCGGAACCAGCGCTCCATGCATCCCATCCCCCGCCGCCGCTCCGCGCACGACGCCGCACCCCTCCCGCTCGCCGTCGCCGTGCTCGCCGTCGCCGACGGCGCCGAGCCGCACCGCGCAGCCGGCCCGGACCGCGACGGAACCAGATTTTCCGCCGCCCGTCGCAACACGCCGTCATGTCATCGTGGAAGTCGGGACCGCGAGATGTGTCTCTTGCATCTCCTCTTCTCGGGCTCACGACTCGCTCATCGCATCGACGGACCGTCCACCCCTGGGATCCCGCTCTCTCGCCGCGTCCCGTATCCCTGCAGCCCAGCGCCGCTGCGCTAGACCACTTGCCATCGGCTGCGGCTTGCGCGCTCGACTATTTTCGGAGGCTCACCATCGCAAGCGACCAGCCCCTTCGCATCCCATAACAGGCCCGACCTGCGCCGCAGACGATACCCGCCGGGCTCTATCGCACCGCCCCGCTCTGCGCGTCTCCTCGCGTCGCACCTATCTCCCCCCCTCTCCACGCTTCTTAAACCGCTCGCCGTGTCGTGAAACCCCCGGCCCCCATGGCCGAACCCCCGCTCCGCCCCTACGCCGCGCCGTACAAGCGCCGCCAGACACCCCCGACCTCCCGCCCAACCTCCCCCCCTCCCATGGCGAGCAGCCTGAGCGCGCGTGTCGCGACGCCGCCGACCCGTGGCCGCGACCCGTCCCCCGTGCCCCCCATCGAGCCGCCCCAGGACGGCGGCGGGTACGCGTACAGCACGACGCTGCGGCGCTACTCGTCGCCGACGCGCGTGCGCGGCCACTCGCTGACGCGCACCGGCGCCAGTCCGCGCACCGAGCGCCGGCCCCTCCCCGGCGACGCGCCGGGCGACGCCGCGAACCCGTACGCGTTCCACCCGGCCAACGGGCAGATCTTTGGCGCCGAGGAGCCCGAGCAGTCGGTCGTCGACAAGGCCGTCGCCTTTATGCGCCGCGTGGCGGGACGCAGCGGGTACGAGGAGCTGCCCCGCGAGGACCGCGGCAAGGACGAGCCGACGCCGAGCGCAATCTACGCCCACAAGAGCATCGAGGTGAGTGCGGCGTGAATGCTGCCCGCGCCTGCCGCGATGGCGGCGCGGCGGCCTGCCACGATGGGCCCGATGGCTGACGGGTGCAGGAAACCATCGCAGACTTCCGCACAAACGGCACAAACGGCCTCGACCCGACCGCCATCCCCGGCCTGCTCGCGCAGTTTGGCGCCAACGAGCTCGAGGTGCCGCCCGACGAGCCACTCATGCTCAAGTTTGCCAAGCAGGTGTACGAGAATCCCCTCATCCTGCTGCTGCTGGGCTCGTCGCTCGTGTCCGCGCTCATGGGAAACTACGACGACGCGGGGTGTGTTGTCATTGCCGTTGCGATTGTTTTGACTGGTGAGTCACTGTGAGACGAGAGCGCGATCCTTACCATCGCAGTCGGCTTTGTCCAGGAGCAGCGGTCAGAAAAGTCGCTCGAGGCCCTCAACAAGCTCGTGCCCCACTACTGCAATCTGATCCGGTGCGTACATAGTACACCTTGCGCGGCTGACGGGCAGGAACGGCCACCTACACACGCCGCTCGCCAACACGCTCGTCCCCGGCGACCTCGTGACGTTCTCCGTCGGCGACCGCATTCCTGCCGACATCCGTCTCATCACCGCCGTGCAGCTCGAGATTGACGAGAGCGCACTGACCGGCGAGACGCGCCCGGCGCGCAAGAACACGACCCAGTGCCACCGCGGCGAGGGCGAGGACACGCACGGCGAGGGCGGCGGCAAGGCGCTTGGCGAGCGCCATTGCATGGCGTTCATGGGCACGCTTGTGCGCAGCGGCCACGGTTCAGGCATTGTCGTCGGCACCGGGCGTGTCACCGAGTTTGGCGTCGTCTTCTCCATGATGCAGGATGTGAGTCGTCGCTCCACGGCGGAGCTAACAGCCCAGGTCGAGGAGAAGCGCACGCCTCTGCAGTTGTCAATGGATGCGCTCGCGACGCAGCTCTCCATATTCTCGTTTGGTGTCATTGGTGTCATCGTCCTGATCGGTGTTTGGCAGCGGCGCTCGTGGCTGGAAATGTTCACCATCGGCGTCTCTCTCGCTGTCGCCGCCATCCCCGAGGGTCTTCCGATTGTTACGACCGTTACCCTCGCGCTCGGCGTCCTCCGCATGTCCAAACGCAAGGCGATCGTCAAGAAACTACCCTCGGTCGAGGCGCTCGGCTCGGTTTCCGTCATCTGCTCCGACAAGACGGGCACGCTGACCAAGAACGAGATGACCGTCACACACGTGTACACTGTCGACGAGCTCGTCGACCTCTCGCCGCATCTGTCGGCCGCGCAGTCGCTCGGCCCGCGCCACCCGGACACGGTCACGTTCAAGCCGTCGCCCGCGCTGCAGAAGACGGCACAGGTCGGTGCCATCTGCAACAACGCGTTCCGCAACGAGCAGGGGATCAATGTCGGCAACGCCACCGAGGTCGCGCTCCTGAACGTGCTCCCGATCCTGCAGGTCGAGGACGACCGGCAAAAGGGCTTTGAGCGCAAGAACGAGGTGCCATTCAGCTCGGAGACCAAGACAATGTTCGTCAGTGGAACCCTTGGGACGGGCGGCAGCGAGATGGTCTACATGAAGGGCGCCGTCGAGGAGGTGCTCGCGCGCTGCAAGTTCTACTACGTGACCGACTCGTCCACGCCGACGCTTGATGACACGACGCGCAAACTTATCACCGATACGTCGCTGCACGTATCCAAGAAGGGACTGCGCGTGCTGGCCATGGCGTACGGGTTTGCGCGGGGGCCGCTGGGCGAGGACGAGGGACTCGTGTTCGCCGGCTTCCAGGCGATGATGGACCCGCCGCGGCGCGGCGTCAACCATGCGATCACGGCCTTGCACACGGCCGGCGTGCAGGTGGTCATGATCACTGGTGACGCGGAGCCGACTGCCCTCGCGATCGCCCGCGAGCTGGGCATGAAGGTGACGCCCAGCTCTCAGGCAGGCGCGGCTGGCATCGGCGCGCCGGGGTCTAGCTGCATGTTGGGCTCCCAGGTTGAGCAGCTGTCTGAGCGCGAGCTCATTGAGATTGTCCCCAACGTGACAGTGTTCGCCCGCACGACGCCGCGGCACAAGATGGCAATCGTCAAGGCGTGGCAGATGCGCGGTGCAATCGTCGCCATGACGGGCGACGGTGTTAACGACGCGCCGGCGCTCAAGATGGCAGACATTGGCGTGTCGATGGGTCGGTCGGGTACGGACGTGGCCAAGGAGGCCGCCGATGTGATCCTGGTCGACGACGACTTTGGCTCTATCCTACCCGCGGTCGAGGAGGGCCGCAGCATCTTCTTCAACATCCAAAACTTCCTGTCCTTCCAGCTGTCGACGGCCGTCGCGGCGCTGTCGCTCATCACGCTCTCGACCATCTTCCGGCTTGCCAACCCGCTCAACGCAATGCAGATCCTCTTCATCAACATCCTCATGGACGGCCCGCCCGCGCAAGCGCTCGGCGTCGACCCCGCCCGCCGCGAGGTCATGCGCCTCCGCCCCCGTCCCAAGTCGCAGAGCGTGCTCGACCGCAGCGTACTCGTGCGTGTCGGCTTCTCTGCGGCACTTATTGTCCTCGGTACGCTGTTCCTGTACGCGCAGGCGACGAGCGACGGGAACATGTCGCGCCGCGACCAGACCATGACGTTTACGGGCTTTGTGTTCCTGGACCTCGTCAGCGCCCTGCAGAACCGCGGGAGCAGCACGCCGCTGCTCCGCAACCGCATGCTCTTCCTCACCGTCTCGGTCTCGTTTGTGTGCCAGCTCGCGCTCATCTACGTGCCGCCGCTGCAACACATTTTCCAGACGACGGCGCTGGGTGCGCACGACCTTGGCCTGCTGCTTGCGCTCGGCGGCACGTCGTTTGTCGCGCACGAGGGCCGGCGCTGGTACGAGCGCAAGCTTGCGCGCGACGAGGTCCTCGACGAGCGCATGGCCATGGCGTAAAGCTGGAGCCGGAGCACCAGCGGCGCCGAGTGCAAAGAAAATCTAGATACCACACTGCTGTCTTGCGATGCAACCCCCTTTCCGTCCTTTAGGAGAGGCTTCATACTTGTATAGAGTTGAGGGGCAATGCGAGACGGGTGAGACATGTGAGCTCGGTCTTCACAAAGCTGCTGTCTGTCCATAGCCAACACGTCAGCGACGCACACACTGTGTTAGGCCACTGCATGGATATCATGCGTACAGGACGATAGTGCTCCGTCCGCTCGTAGCGCCGCTTGGGTCTACGGCCACATGATGAGCGCGCATAGCCAGGTAACGTGTGCGCGTGTACCACCCGCGCACACAGAAAGCCACTGGCCCAGCATGCCGCCCAGCCCAACCTGTCTTGGTCCCTCGCCGCGACCGCCTCTAGAGGTCTCCACGGCGGCCGCGGGGCAGTGTCAAGTTTGCGGTTCCAAGGCCACCAAGATCAGCGAATCGTGCACCATTCGTGAAATCCTTGTGCGACCTTTGATGGAACCACCAGCCCGACCACACCGCCATCGGCGGACTCTTTTGAGGTCATGACAGCCCTGGCTATGGGATCCAGTGGCAATCCATCCGGACCTCAGACTCGACAGCAAAGGCTACAACTTGGTGATCTGCGACCGTCGTCTTCGCCTAAATGGGATCCAAGTTCACCATGGCGAACGATCTGGTGGCCTCGTGGGCCTGAACACAAGATGCCAGCCCTTGGCGACATTCTGATGGGCCCGCGGCCCCCTCTTGGGACGTACGTCGCACCCGCGCTGCCATTAGCCAACATCTGACCCCCAAAGTACACAAGAACAAGAAAAGGGCGTGCATCTCTTGTCTGCGTGTTATCTTGTCCTGCATCCGCGAGCGCCCCGCACTCGCGGCTCCAGCAGCGCCGTGCGACACACGCTCCGCAGGCCTGCGGCGCACCGTTTGCTGTCGGCCGCCAAGCTAATTCTTGAAGCCGTACTTCTCGAGGAACGCCTCGTACTTGGCCTTGGCCTCCTCGACCTTGCCCTTGTACGCCTGGGTGTGTCAGTGACGCCATACAATGAAACTTGCGGCTCTTGCCGCCACGGCGTCCGCAATACTCCTGCGGGCTACTCACCTCCTTGTCGGCGTCCGACACGGCCTTCCAGCGCTTACCCGACTCGGACGCGATGTACCGGACCTTCTCCTGGCCGGAGAGGCCCTGGGACTCAGCCTCGGTCGTAAGCTCGGGACGGATCTCGTTCACAAAAACAAAGAAGGCCGACGACGGCCTGCCGGGGTACTCGGGGTGGCTCTTGATCTCCCGGTCGCGTGCAATGGCGGCGGTGGGGCGCCGGACGGTCTTCTGCCTGGACCGCTTGCCCTGTTTCTCGCCGAGCGCACGGAGTTCCTCGGGGGTGCGCGCGTCGTACCACTCGGCGTACTTGGGCTCCCATGCCGCGCGGTGCGCCTTGCTCGCCACAACGTACTTCTCGGCCTCGGCGGGCGTGAGGGCGTTCCATGCGACGCCGGTCGCCTTGGCAATCTCGGGGAGCGACAGGCGGTTTGTCTCCTTGTTGAAGAACCGGTCCTCCTTGCTGTGGGCGGTAAAGAACTCCTTGAAGAACAGCGTGTACGGCGAGGGCGGCACCTTGGGCGCGGGCGGGATCGAGGCGAGGAGAGCCTTCTTCTCGGCGACCTTCTGCGTCTCGAGGCGCGCCTTATCCTTGACCGCCTGCACCTTGGTCTTCTCCTTCTCCTTCTCCTTGGCGATCTTTGCCCGCTCCTTCTCCCTGGCCTGTCTGGCCCTCTCCTTCTCCTTTTCCAGCTTGGCCTTGGACCGCTGCCTCTCCTTCTTCTCCTTCTCCCTCTCCCGTGCCAGCTTTGCCGTCAGCTTCTCCTTCTCCGCCCGCAACCTTGCCGTCTCCGAGGTCACTCGAGACGCTGCGGGGTGGGTTAGTATACCGAGGACGAACGACACGGGCCTGCCACGGCACGCGCTGCTCACTGGCGGTGGTGGCCGACGACGCGAACGAGCGCCGGGCGGGGATGGCGGCGCGGGCCACCGCCGACGATAACCCGGCGTAGCGGAGGAGCGCGATGGACATTGGGGGTGCTGCTGGGTGGATGTCGCGGGTACGAGAGCGAGAGAGCGATGCTGAAGTGATGGAGGGTGTGAAATGGCTTGTTGACTCTTGCACGCGTCTGAAAATCAATGACGTTTGCAGCTGCCTAATCAAGCCGGAGACAGCTAATAGACGCCAATTAGCGGAAACAATCCAATTAGAATATGTCGGTATGACGCTACATTTACGTAACTGGCAACCCAATCGGTCGTGCGACATGGCCACCAGCTGGAGTAACAACATCGCCGCGGCGCGAGCATGTTCAGACATGTACTGCCCATGGTGCCCATGTGGTTTGGGAGCCCATCGCGCTCCTCATTCTCAGACTCCGAGGATGACGGCCAGCGAAGCGCTGACAGTCGCCCCCACGAGGCTGGCAGCACGGCCGAGGGCTTGCTCTTGGTGCGGACGTTGCCAGTCTGCGGCGTGGCACGTCTCAGAGACATTTCCGAGACAGCAATCGCATCGCGGCTGTCAGAAGACGGACGGGCCCCCCGGGTCACCGGCCCCGGGATGCTATCCCCACGAACTGGTCGCGTTCTTGCCGAATCCAGTGCCAATGGCCGGATAGTCACCATCGATCGGTGCCAGGCCGCACGGGCAGGCGCGTTGGAACACCGGAGATAAGATGGGTCGGCATCGATCACTGACCGATGTCGATCACCTTGTATGCGGTTCGCCCTCGAGTTGCTAAGGGGGTCGACGTGCTTATCGCCAAGAGGTGAGAGCGAGCTCTATACCCCTACGCGACAGCCCGGTTGAGGATCGCGTGGGGCATACATACGGCACTGGTCGGCCTCTGGTCTATGAAACTGAAACGTGAACCTATAATCACATCATCTCTGATCTCTGAAAGATGGCTCGTAAATACAAGATTATATAAATCCAACAAGGGAAGTAAAGAAGCGTGGAGGGGTCGTTGTGGTCAGTGGCCACAGCAGCTGTTCAACTGCTCTGCGGCGCCCTGGTCTTCTCGCTGGACGCGGAGGCCGCATCCTTGCCGCTCCGGCGCGCACGCGACCACGGCCACTGGTGGTCTGGCGAGCGCCATTTCTCGCCCTTGACTGCAAGATACGCATCAGTCACTGACAACATCCCTTGCTCGTCGAGTCCGACTCACAGGCAATGACAACCAGCCCGCCGCACGCGACACACAGCAGGCCCGCAAAGAGTGTGTACAGCCCGCCATCGCCGATACTGTTCCGAATCGGGACGGCAACCTGTGACATGACGCACGATCCGACGCCGCGGCAGAACGAGTTGCAGCTCACCGCGCTCGCCGAGCGGCCCGGGTTGCTGTCGACGAGGTACGCCAGTGTGCTCGTGTAGACGAACATGAGGCTAAAGCCCGCAAAGAAGAGTGCGACGACAGGCCCAGCAATGTTGGTCTTGTAGTTGGTTGTCCATGCGTACACGAGATAGGCGGCCACGATGAGTGGCATGCCGGGCAGCGTGCTCTTGAGGCGCATTTCCGGGACGACGACGCCGCCGTTCTTCCGGCTAAGGCGCTTCAGGATCCAGTCACTTGCGCGTCCACCCAGCACGCTGCCGAAGATGTTGCCCACGCCAAACGAGAGCAACACAACGCCGATGATCAGCGGGTTGTAGTTGTACGGCGCGCGCGCGAAGGTGATCGAGGCGGTGTACGTCGTGGTGTACTGCGCAGCGAAGAGCAGGCCAGAGGAGCAGAGCACGAATGCGTTTGTCGGCGAGTGGAAAATGGAGACCATGGTCGGGATGGGGTTGACGTCCCGGAAGCCAGGCTTGATCTCGTCGTGGTCGCTGTCCTTGCGACGGAAAGGGCCGCGGCGTAGCCAAACGGGTAGGCACTGCCTGCGGGGCTTGTCGGTCTCGCCGCGCTCTACATCCTCGTCGCCCTCCTTGTCCTGCTGGCTCGGGCTGCCGGGACGCGTAGCCGGTGTCATTGCACCGCTGCGCGGCGTGCCTGCGCGGGTTTCCGCCGGGGTCGTGGCCGTGCTCGCCAGCCCCTTCGCCAGCTTGCGTTGACGTTTCTTTTCCGCCGCCGCTTCGGCCTTCATCGTGCGCTTGATCTGGGCCGCAATCGCCTTCTGGTACACCCGCGAGCGCTCGCGGCGCCACGTGTCTGGGAAGAAGAAGAACAGGATTGTCATGATGGCGGCGAACACTGCGAGAAAGTACATTGTCGCTCGCCAGCCGTATGCCTTTTGGGGATGTTAGCAGGTGCTCAGCAAGGAAGAGTTTCAGCTGGACCTACATTGCCCAATGCACCACCTATGAGAGGACCCAACGTGGGGCCAAGCATCGGCATGCCGTAGTAGATGCCCAGTTTCCGCCCGCGCTGCTTGACCTCATACATGTCCGCCAGACTGCCTGCGCCAACGGACAGCACGGCGCTCGAGCCCACGGCCTGCAGGCATCGCATGCCAATCAGGACGGACATGTTGGGCGAGCGTGAGGCAACAGCGGTGCCGACCGTGTACAGCTGAGAGTGTTAGATCGTAAACCCCATGTGTAAGTGAGCCAACGCACGATAAATGACGTGATGTAAATGAGCTGCAAGCGTTAGGGACCTCGCATCCTGGCGGTTACTCACCTTGCGCCCGATAATCTCTGCCGTCGACGCCCACACAACGGGGATGACGCCCTGGAAGAGAATGTATAGCGACAGACTAAGGCCAATCTCCGTCTCGGTGCCGTTCAGGTCGGCCTTGACCTCGTCGACGACGGGGTTGTAGATGGACGGACTGATCATGGGTCCGAACTGAGGGTCCCATCAGTATGGGCTCGTCCGTGCGCGCTACAGCGCGCTGCACTGGCTAGCACCCACCACAGCAGCAGTCATGAGCGCCATGACGAGGTTCTTCTTGCGCGAGCTCCATTCTCTCGGGTCATCATCGACGGGGACGTGCTCAATGTCGAACGCAGGCAGAGGGGGCGGCGGGGGCGACGGGGAGCGCCTTGCCTCCTCCTCTGGGAGGACAAAGTGCGCGTGGTGAGACGTGTGCGAGTGGATCGACTTGAGGGGCTCGAGGTCCATCGAGTATGGTTGGTGGGAGATGGCGCGCTCGAGGGAGCCCTCGATCGGCGCGTCCACGCGGTCGGTTGCGTTGCTCATTGCTGGGGCTGGAGCGTTAAGCGGTGTGAAGATGCCGAGGACGCGGCGGGTGGGACATTGGATGTATGTCGTGTGGCAGCGGCGAGGTTGATCGAGCTCGATTAATCGAGCTGGAGGGTGGGATGCGGTCAGCAGCAGTCGCCTTGGGCTCCGAATGGAGGCGAGTCGAGAGGGGCAGAGGGTGTGAACGTCGAGTCATCCACCCCACCATCGTGACTTGTCATCTCGTCGCCGAGGACTCGACACACCAACGGAGCAGACTTGGATGTTACGGTCAAATTTAGCAGGCACCAGACCGGGTTCTTCGGCCGAAATCCCACTTTTCTCGGGCCCGGGGCGGCTCTGGCCAATGGGAGGCGGGATAATTCCCCTCCGCCGCCGGCGACTCGGCAATCAAACTCGTGCTATCTCCGCCCGCTCCGACGTGCGCCGTCTCGTGTCATGTTGGCACAAATGCTGCCACAACTGCTGCCACAAAAGTGTTCAACGCCAAGATATGATCGACTCGGCCTCTTGCTGCGTACTCGAGATGGATCGTCCTGGCGTGGCGGATGAGGGGCATCTGAGATCTTTGACGGACGCGGAGCGATCAAGACTCCAGCCCGCACTCCTGGCAATCGGCCATAGCCGAGTGGAGCGCCGACTCGGCGCGGTTCCCCTGAAGGGCCGCAACGACCTTTGTCGCGAGTTGCTGGTTGCCCGCAAGGTTCCCAGCAGGTTGCCAGCAGGCTCGTTGTTTCTGACTGGTTTGTCGTCTCAAACACCGACGCCCGTCGAGAAAAGAAGCGCAGCACCACACCCCGTCCCTTTTCTTGTCTCCGGTCAGATTTCCGGCATCTCGTGCCGGTGCCCCGGCGATAGCAGTGTTGCCTACAAACAATGTGGTTATGCTTCTTTGCATTACAGCACCTTGCTGCTTTGCAGTACAGCACCTTGCTGCTTTGCAGTACAGCACCTTGCTGCTTTGCAGTACAGCGCCTTGCTGCCTTGCATCACAGCACCTTGCCGCTCCGAGTCCGACGGACTATGAGGGACGAATACACCACGACTGTGCATGGAGTGTACAACAATACCGGGTACAAAGACAATGCTCTCACGATCATGGGTCACCTCACGCTGCGTACTGTGCGGATTTGTCAGCTGCAGTCCACTCACGACCAGTCGTGTTCAGTACTCACTCTAGTGAATGTACGGCCAAAAAAGTCAGCCGTGTCGCCCTTCTTCTCGTCTGTCTTGGCGCGGAACATGGACTTTACAGCATCACTCATGCCAGCCTGCGCGGCCAGTCGCTTCTTCTCTTGCTCCGCAAGGAGCGCCTGCACAGAGGAGCCAACAGTGCTGGCCTTGATGCTAGGCGCGGGGCGTGGAGCAGGCGAGTCCGAGTTACGCTCGTTGCCGCTGCGCTCGTTGCCGTTGCGCTCGATGCCGTTGCGCTCCTTCCTTCCCTCCTTGGCGACACCGGCGTCCTTGTCCCCCGCGTCCTTCTTCTTCTTCTTAGACTTGTCCTCGCCACCCTTGTCCGCCTTGCGCTTCTTGTTCGTCTTCGCCGCAGCGCGGTCGGCCAGCAGGGTCTCGAGCAAGACCAACTGCACCTCGGGCGACGGCGAGATGGGCAGGACCGACTTGGGGGACGTCGGGTCAAATATCTTGCCGCAGTTGGGACACGCAACCTCGGCACCAGCGGCGCCATCAGCTTCCGAGTCTGTGGCTACAAGGCCACGAGTGAGGGTCGGGATGACGGCGCGGAGGGCGCGGTCGGAGAACACGCAGCCGCACGAGCGCAGGGCGATAAACGGAATCGCACCCGTCATCTCCTTCAGGCTGAGCCAGCACACAAAGGGAGCACGCGATGCCACTGTGCCCGCCTCGGACCGCGCGGGGTTGGGCATGACATTGAGGGTGAGCAGGTCCTGGCTGTTAGTCTCGGACGTTGGTCCACCATCTGACCCACCTTGACGCCCTTGATATACTTGCAGATCTCGTCGCCGTCGCCATAGGTCGACTTGTCCAGGAGGTACTCGATGACAGCGTCCTTGTTGTACAGCTTGCCGAGTGGGTCCGCCACCACGGGCTGAGTGAGGTCCTTCTTGCTCAGGGCGCAGAGGAAGAACCGCTCCCGCTCCAGCTCCTTGTCCGTCTTCTCCTTCTTACCCTTTGTCTTGACGAGGTCGCGCCTGTCGGGAATTGAGCCGCCGTCAGCACCCATGTCGGTTGTTTTGATTTTGGTGATGCAAGTGGAGGAGGACAACTGGTGACATGCTCCGGCGGGCTGTTCAAAGTTGGAGGTGGGTGGCGACTCGCGGCAGAATGCCACATGTTCGGCGTTTTCGGCAACACACACGTGGCGGCCAATTGCCTGGGTGCGAGCTCGCGCGTCCGTTGTTTGGGTGCGAGGAAGGCGGCCAACTCGTGGATGGGTATAAATTTCGCTGTTGGTCCATCTCTCTTCGCTTCCGTTTTCCCAGCTCTTTCGACTGCTCTCCGCGCGGCTCATGCGCCGTTGATCGCAAAGGCTCCCTCACTCACCAGGCCCATCACAGCCTGGTGTCGAGGCATCGTTTTCATACCACCACTGTGAGTACCGCGTCTCGTTTCTCCCCGTCCCTTTTGCTGGTTTCCATGATGAAACTTCTTTTATTCAGTTCTGCTTCCGAGAGGTCATGAGCGATATCCCATATACCAAAAACTCTTTTCTGAACCACATCCATCACTTTCCTTACTGTTGACTGTCGTTAGAGACGTGGCGCTGACTGGTAAAGACTTCCCCCCTCCTTTCTAGCTTCAAACAAGCAAGAGTATATCTACTAGGCTCGGCGATGTAAGTGTTGTCTTCTGCTTTTGTGGCCCATCCAATCTAGTCCATCGTCTTTTCCTCGACATGATTTAAACTTAGCTCAATCCATTCTCTGATTCCTCCTTCTCTCCTTCCGTTCCGGCGTACCTGCCTGTCTGCTGCCGTGGGGGCCGATTACCCTTAGTACCAGTCTTTTGGCTGCGGAAAAGCGAAAGGCTCAGTCGGCTGCGGGCACAAGGGCAGCTTGGCGGGCCTTGCTGACGATCTGATGGACGCGTTCTGCTACCTGACGATTTGATCGGGGTGTACTGTTGGGCGGCTGTGAGGCTGGAGTGAGCGTGCTTAAACTGCTACTATGATCCCTCTCTATCCAGTGATTTAATCACGAGAAAAGCAAATGCAACAAGTGTTGACATGACCAGATGTCGCAGTTGCCCCACAACGGCCCTCGGGGCTCTGTTTCTCCAGCAATGCTAGCGCAAGCTCGGTTTCCTGGACAGCAGCCAGCTGCTTCCCAACCCGAGGCGGCCTCAGCAGCTGCCAGTCCAGCGATGGCGCCTCGACCCCTGTCCGCACCCATCGCCCCGATGGTTCCTTCGCAGCTGGCTCCCGCGCCCCCACCGTCGGGCCCTGTTCCAAGCATGTCACCTTACAGTATGGCTGGGACTCCTCCTCATATGCCCTCTCCTCCGGTAATGTCGGTACCGCTGGGTGCTCGACCGATGGTTCCGTTAGCGCCAATGCCTATTTCTGCGATGGGTCTCCCACACCCGTCCGTCCTGGGTCCTGGGCATTCGAGTCTCGCTGCTTCTCCTTCTGGGAACAGCAGTCCCGCCTTGCAGACCGTAACGCCGCCTGTTCCGTCCATCGCAACGCCGCCAATACCCCCCATGGCCATGCAACAGGGTCTGCCGCCCCAGCTCATAGCTCAGATGGCCTCGTGGTTTGTCAACCATCAGCTGCAGCCGCAAGCGTCCGCCAACGGAGGACCACCTCCGCCGCAAATGACGGTTCCTCAAATGATCCACACGCTATCCATGATGCCGCACGACAAGCAGCGACATGTGCACGCCACTTGGATTGCGCGCCTCCATCAGCAACAGCAGGCACAACAGCAAGCGGCAGCCCGAGCTCAGAGCGCTCCGGCCCCACCGTCGCAAGGTTTCCGTCCATCGCTCATGTCAGCCAGTACTCCGGCCTCCGGTTCAGTCACGCCCTCGCCCACGATCACCCCATCAACCTTCGCGCCTCTACCGCCTCCAGTGGCTCCTTCACTGTCACCGGTCCCACCAACGGCATCTCCTTCAGGCGCACCCAGCGCCCTCGCTCCCACCCCCGCCGCCGCCGCCACACCTTCCGCAACACCTCCAGCCGGAGAAGCCACACTCGGATCTGCCAAGAATGAGACGGCTTCTGCCGACAAGAAGGCGGTCGACAAGCCTGCTCCGAAGAAAAAGAAGAAGCCTACAAAGGCAGAAAGGGCGGCAGCCGAAGCGGCCAAGGCCGCGGCTGAGGCGGAAGCGGAGGCCAAAGCGAAGGAAGCGCGGAAGAAGGCCAAGAGGGAGAGGAAGGAAAGGGAGAGGCTCAGGCTCGAGAAGGAGAAGGAGGAACAAGAGGCGAGGGAGCAGAAAGAGCGAGAGAAGAGGGAGAAGGAGGCCGAGAGGGACAGAGAGAAGAGCAAGGCCGCGAATACTGGCAACCGTCCCTCCGCCGCTACCGCCGACGGCTCTGCCGACGACCACGCCGACGGTCATGTCGACTCCCGCCCCAAGGCCAAGCCTCGGGAGGAGGGCTTCCGTGGATCCATGCGTGGCGAGATTGCTCGCATGATGTACGCCGCCGGCGACGTCGCCGAGCCGGACGTCGATACTGTCGACTTTCTTGAGGACATGGTGGTCGAATTCCTTGGCGACCTTTGCCGCCCCGTGGAGCCCATGCGTATGGCACCTAGTCAGGTCCGCCAACCTGTGCCGCTCTCCGCCGAAGTCCTTCGCCACCGCCTCGCCTCGCACTCTTACCTGAACAAGTACCTCTCGCGTTGGGACGACATGACCTATATGGTGGTCGAGCTGCAACAGAGCCGCCGCGTGGCCCAGCCGTCGCATAGCGACCTCATCGCCTCGGTCGGCAAACAGTTCCTCGGCCTCGACGAGCAAGAGGGGGCTGCCGCAGCTGCCGGCGCCAAGCGCCGCGCTCCTGCGGATGACGATGCGGCCAACAAGCGTCGTGCTCGTCCCAAGGAGCCGCAGGAGCGCAAGAAGCCCGGGCCGAAGAAGGGCTGGAAGAAGAATCTCGAGCCTGGCGCAGTGCCGAAGCGCAAGCCTGCGCAGAGCCGGCCGTCGATCAAGAAACAGAGCGGCAGCGCCGCGCCTTCGAGTCCTGCCAAGACCCCTGCCGTCTAACTGAACGGTGTGGGATCGCTAGTGATCATTGCTTTGTGTCACACTTACGACCCCGCCGTCCACCCCACCCATATCATGAGTGAGTCTCCAGCCCCATCCTCTCAGAGCGCTCCCGAAGACGAAAACATAATCCCAATTCCAACTCAAGCCGGGGGACAAAAGTCCCAGGCCGGCGCAACCTTCCCGCACCGCCGTCTTGGCGGGCGCGGACATGGAGGGGGTGTCGCGCCGCTTCCGGACGATGCGGGTTCTAGTTCATAGTTACCCTGAGGGAACCTGCGCTCTGAGCAGCTTGTGGATGTTTGCAACTAGCATTGCGCTGACATGACACAGTGAGATGAAAGCACATCCGCCAAACGAAGAGCAATTCGTTGCACGCAGAAGATAATTCAAGACCATGACTTGTAGCTGTGACCTGTTGTATTGTATGTGACCTGGCTACCCGGACCCCCGCTCTGGAACAGAGAATAAAGTTGGGACAATGAACAATCGCGACTACGGAGTTGAGAACGGCCCTGCCCAAGTGCTATTGCAATAGCTGCATGTATCGTGTGCCGCCGGCACTCTCTTCTATGGAATCAGCTTCATCTTGGCATACTTGAGCCACCCCGCCACACACGCCAGAGCGCCAACAGCGAGGGGCAGCGGCAGCTGCACGATAGTCAGGATCCACAGTGTGCCCATCGCCGGTGCCTGGAGATGTCAGTCGAGGACCTGTTCCCAAGGCCAGCTTGCACAAAGCTGCCCATGCGCGCCGGGCCGTACGTGCACACGCACCTGGTCAATGACTCTGAGGTACGACGCCTTGTTGACGAGCCAGATAAGGCGGCAGCCGCTGCCTATCGAGGCAACGGTTACGAGGGCGCGCATCCAGCGCAACTTGGCGTGGCGCGTGGCTATGCGTGAGTATGGACACGTCCGCAGCACGAGAGGCGGAAACGTACTGAAGAATACGATAATCCCGAGAGCTGCGGCAATGTCAGCGAGGCGCGGATTCTACGACAAGGAGAGGCACGTACTCGGGGTGGAGAAGGCGTAGTTCTTCATGTAGTGCCCGAACGACGGGTGGCGCGAGTACGAGAGGTTGGTGAGGCTGCGCATCAGTGTCAGTCTCATGGTACAGGGGGCGGCAGCACCGCGCCGACAACGACTCTTGCGAGCGACCGTCGTGACCCGCAACCAGTGTGGTCCCACCAGTGGCCCTCGAACGCCGTCCCCCAGCCTTACGTCTGCGACTCACATATCCAGCATGAGGTAGAGGAAGCTGAAGGGCACCGTCCACATGAGCGCATCGAAAAACTCGTCCCAGAATGCCTCGACTTCGGCGTCGCGTCGCGCCTCCTCCTCTGCTTCGTCATCATACTCGTCGTCATAATCCTCCTCGTTGCCGCCCTCCTCCTGAAGCTCCCCATTCTCTCCCGCTATCGGTGCGGCAGCGGCCCCAGTCCGCGCGCCGCCCTGCACCTTGATGCCCTCTTTTCCCTCAAGCTCCGCCATCCAGTCTGTCGCGCTCCGCCCGCCAATATTGCTGACGCCTGCGCCGTCGCTCGAGTGGAAGGACACGCCGGCCGCGCGCAGGTCCGCCTCGCTCAGCTGCACCAGTGGCGCGGTCGGCGCCGCGCCGGCGCCGGCGGTGCTCGGGTGCGCGAGCGGGATCTCAGAGGGACGGAGCGGGCGGTACGGCTCCTTTGCGGGCTTGGATTTTCTGTTCCGTGCGCCCATGGCTGTCGGTGTTGTGATGATGGGAAGGAGGCAAGGTGGAGGATTACTGTCGACATGTCGACTGTCGTCATGCGCGCAGCGCGCACGCGACTTTTTTGCTGTGCGTAGGCGCGTGCAGTCACCCAGTTGACTTATGTAATATTCCGCGTGGTTTCCACGCGGTTGCTGCCGTTGCAGCATCCAAGCATTCCGGCAAAGCGCCGTTGGGTATCACGCACGGCCCATCCTTGGATCTCTCCTCCGCATCAACAACATCGCCGCTCGCCCAAGGTGCACTCTGCGCGACAGGATCCAGCACAGAGCGCGTATCGCAGAGCATACAGCAACTCGCCTCCTTCCTTGCCAGCTGCAGGCGCCAAGTCTGCAGACGGCAGGGCGGGCTGCCCAGTGGACCCACCGCGGGGTCCTGGCGACGGGCGGCTTGGACGAGGAGGTGGGACGTCGGGACGCGTGTACGTATGTGCACGCTTGGAACCGGGCTAGCGGGCCCACACGCTGGGCTCGTCTGTATCGGTCGCCGTGGAACGGGTGTGTGGCCATGAGCATATCTCGCGGTTTCCACCCGTCTGACCGGCCCCTGCTGTCTCCGTGCCGAACAGCTCACCATGCACCATATCGATTGAAGCCCCACCCCGCAACTCAGCAGCTTTCTTCTCGTCTTGCGCGTCCTGGGAACCAACAAGTTCAGGCGCAATGTCCATGTACTGCGCGGCGTGCTTCTAATGGCGCCCTCCGCGCGCCCATGCTTCTCCTGCCCCTCTCGAGCCGGAACGGAAAGAAGCAGCTGGTAGGGCGCATGGGCGCAGCCGAGATCAGGTTCGCATCGGACGTTGACCAGCCGCCGTAATCTAACACAACGATGGCATCAAGATGTCCAGCACCCAGACAGCGACGAGTGGGGTGACATTGCAGGCAGTAGGCGTTATCGTTGCCCACAAGCGACGTGTTGGAGGGCACCGTCTGGTCCGTCTACTGCGCCTGGTGGTCGTCTTCAGGCGTCCAGTACCGTATAAACTGATGCTTTCTCACCAGCTCGTTCGCTAACTCCCACTTGACCCTTGTTTACTCATTCTCCCTTCGACGGCCGTCAAAAGCGTCCCATCGGTGTCCAACCTGCCCTCCATGTCTCATCCGCGGTCTTGACGCCGCCACCCTTTCCCTCGCGTCTGTCCCCAACCGTTCCACGCATCTACAGCCCACCGCCCACCTGCTGTGGCACGATCCACGCACCGCCTGATGTCATGTTGCAAGCAAGATCCGACTTGCCATGATGCCACACCTGTCGCGGGACAGCTGTTGTGTCTGGAGCCACTCTCATGACGATACAAGACACTAGCCCCGCCTGCTGTGAACATTGTATGGCGTGGCCCAGACCTCGGCACATCAGTTCACACAAATGCGGGCGGCACAATAAGTAACTAAGGCAGAGCCGCTCGTGCCGGTGTCCTCCCTCTGCCGGCCGTCGGCCTCGGCGGTCTCGATGCCACGGCCAGCGTGTGCTTGGGGAAAGATTGCGGTGTCTCCGTGCTGCTCCCCTGCGGTGTGGAGGCGAGACGCACGCTCACCCTCACACGGCAGGTCGTCATGTTGGGCGCAGGCGCAAGATGCTTCTCACGAACCGTACTCGCTCGAGGGCATACGCCCTCGTCCCGATTATTGCGCCCGTGATCATCAGAAGGATGCTTCTTGGCTGCCGGTTTTTTCTGGTCTCCTCCTCCACGAGCACTTGACGTGACCGCACGTCTCTCTCCTGCTGCCACCGCCGCCACCGCTCCTCCTCTCCTCTGTCATTCTCAGCGGCCTTCCACTTGGGCAACTGCCGACCTGCCGCCGTATCTCTCTTTCCGTGTGTGGAACGACCCGGTGGCTCCAACATTGGCCAAGCAGCAGCTGACAGAGTGCCCCGATACCTATAGATAGTTATAATACCGTTTCGCTTCGCTCTCCATGGCCGACAGAACCTCGTCTCACCTACCTCGCAGCATTGCGCTTCTCAAGGCGTGACACAAGTCCAAAGGCCCCTCGGACGGCATCCTCCATCTGGCAGACACCTCTTCGCCATCTGGCGTCGTAACTTGACCCTTTCGCCCAACACGCACCTCACATCGTCCCTCCGCGCCCCTTCGGCCCGCAACCTCCTTTGCCTCTTTGATCCTTTCTAGACCCGCTGTTTCGTTCACGCACCCATTTCTCCCTTTCTACCTTTTATTGCGGCCTGTCTCCAGCCCGACCACTTGTGGCCGCACTCTTCAAGCATCCTAAGTGGGCTTTGTGCTAATAGACGTCGAATACTCCAGCTCGACACCTAGTGCCTTGTGGACGCGACCTGTTCCTAAGCCACACCTGCCAGAAGCGTCACCGGACCGCGCCTATCTGCCCCTTCGCCTCTCTGTCCTCTTCTACGGCTGAGTCTGATCAGTTCGACAGCCATACCCAACTGTGCATGCGCGGCAACACCTCCCCGTAGAGAGGCGGACGACTATGCTAACGAAGAGCAAGCTGAACCCAGAGCTCAAGAACGGTGGACCTCTTCGCTGCCCCATCTGAGTTTGTGACATATCGTTCTTTGAAGGCAGCGCACAGCTCAAACTCGAGGAGCAACACCACTCTCTGTGCCCGTACCCGCAGCTCCTAAGCTACCGTCAGCTCACAGGCTGAAGAACCGTCCACGCACCAGCAGACTTGAACGACGACGCGCTTCCGCTGCACTGGTGCTCGTCGGTCCACAGTATTCTGTGATTCTGAAACCAGTAAATGTCAAAATGGACTGACAGCACGTCCCTTCCTAACACTCACGGCGGGTTTAGACTCTTGATCCCACGCAGTGTCAGCCCATCTGCCACCTGCTGCCACATCCCCTTCTACCCTACACAAGACACACCTGGCATCGTGGAGCTCGCCAGCCATGTGGGGCTACGGTTACCCGGGTTACTCGTAAGTGGCTTGTACTGTTGCTCGTCCGTCCTCTACACGCGTCTTCGACATTCGACCCAAGAAACTTGGATGTCGGTCTTGTTCATCAAGTTGATGTAAAGCTGCACGGTCGGCAGTTGAGCCAACACATGCTACACATTTGGGCCAGGGACAGAAGAAAGGATCAGCATTGTCGGGTGGAGAATTGGTATCGCCTCACTCCATCTGTTATCACTCGGCGTCGCCCATGGCAACGAGGGGGCGGCTTCCTCAAGGTGAACAGTCCAGACAAGACACATTCATTATCATCATCCGCCGATTAGCCTTGCACAGTGACAGGTGTTTGCACGGTACTGGGGCAGCGTCCTAGGCAGCCTCTGTCTTGCAGCTGGGTACACCATGGGACAGATACACACGTGGCCGGCAGAGAGACAAGACCCTTTGTATCGTTGAGCGGTAACACATGCGCTCTCTTCGAGCCATGCTCGTATCTGGGCCAGCAGTTGTACCTGCTCTGCCCACCCCATTATCGTCTTCTCGCGAGCGTGGTAGCGCACGTCCATCCAAACGAACCAAATGGTGACACTCTGTGGCTGGCTCACTGTGTGCCCTACGCCCCCGCCGACCACCGTCCAACCTTCGAGACTCGCCCATCCCAGCGAGGGTTCTCGCTTGTCGGACACCCACGCCCCCGCCGTATACTAGAGAACAGCACCAGCCGGCGCCCCCTGGACGGTATCCTTGCATTTTGCCTCTCCCTGATGGAGTCTGTCTCCTTGTGTTCGCCGCCGCCGACAATTTCTCCACCCCTTTGCCTCGCCTGCCACTTCTGCACCACTCACGCTCCCTGCCCCCACCGTGCTGTATACTCGCCCCACGCCATTCGGCTGCCGTCGGCCCCCTCCCTATTCCTTCGCCTTTGCGTTCCTGTTCGCTGCTCCACATTCACCCCAAGGTACTGACTTGCTATCCAGCCCGTACAGTGCCTCCCCCTCCCCCACCACTTACCACGTTTCGCGTGCTGCCGACATGTCCGACCTTGCCCGCCTTGACGAGCGCTGGGATATTTACTATCAGTGCGTACCGTGGTTTCGGGACTGTTGGCGAGTTGAGACGATAAGCCAAAGGCCTCCGGATCCGACGCCCAAGGCTCCGCCCCGCCTCCTCCCCATACAGCAGATGCTGACTGGCATAGCCAGTACCTCCTCCATCGGTGCTACCACCGCGACTGCGTCTGGATGGACGGAAGTGCGCCCCCATGCTCCGATTACTCCTGACAGCCAGTGTGGTACTTTCCTGACGTGGGCAGGCGTCCCGAGACGCTTCACATGTTCGCCCCGTCTCGCTTTGGCCCCATTGAGTGAGTATAGAGTGCAGAATACACGTCCAATACTGACATCCCGTCAACAGTAATTTCAAGGTGTGTGTACTCCTTGCCTATCCTGGTGACACAGCTGCAGAGGCTCACAAACAGTACTACGATTTCCATCTAGTTTGTCGAGGAGCTGGAGGCTAATGGTTTAAGAGTGCTCACTGTTGCAGCGCAACGGCGATGTTATCGAATCCAGTGAGTGTATCTTGAGATAACATGCTGACTCCACAGTGGCCTGGTAGGTCGCCCGCCGCGTGACTGTTTGCTCTCTACTCACCACAGGCGCTACATTGGCGAGGACGACGAGTCGCTCGAGTGGCTTCAGGACTATGTTGCCTGTGAGTCTTCTCCCAGTCCCACCCCGGCCATAGGGCGGAACGCAGAGCGATGATCGGTGCTGCGTCCTACATCCTCTAAATTTGAGAAACCAGAACGTGATGTGTGGAGCGCGCCGGGCGCGGAGAGGTTCCCGGGACCCCTCGGAGCAGAAGGGAGAGAGGCTAAAGCTGCTGGAGGAGACGAGCTGACTGGCAGACAACCTCAATATGGTCACGTTCGACATGCGGGTCCTCACTGCCGAGGACCTTGAGCTCGACAACTAAACACACCTCGCGCAAGCAACTCTCATTGTTCAGAGGCCATAAACCGAAAGCGTGGCTGTAACTCGCCTAGAAACAGTCCATGTGTCAATGCGTCGTCACTGCCAGCTTACGATCCAGAGGGCGGTCAGATTGCCGAGGTGATCGTGACCGCATATCGCACATACATACACATACAATCGTACGAATAGAATCGATATCACACCTACCAACATGTTCATCACTCGGCCCTCGGCTATCTGATACTCTGCCTCTTCTTTCCCCCTGCCGACCTTTCCATCTAGCTTTCTCCTCCACTGCCATTATCTCTCTCATTGTCCGCCGTACCCTTAACAGTGACCTGCCCTTTCACCCCCGCCACTCAGTTATCCGCACTGCCAGCATCGCAAGATGTCCGCCACTGCTCCGCCCGCCACAAGCCGTATATCGCCCTTCTCGCCCTATTCTCGATTCGCACCCTCCTCCACCGTTCCCTTTGCTCACCTTCCACCTTTCCCCCCCTCCCATTGTATTCAACTCTGGCATGTAGCTTCATGATCCTGTGATACGTCGCCGGAGGCTACGGATCGGAAGCTGACTGCTTACTCGTCGCATGGTAACACACCTCTTTCTCCAGAGGGCGTCGAATTCATCTGCTCCGCGTCGGTAGAGAGTACAGCACCTCATCTAGGAATCCCCTCGTTCCTATCGCACGCAATGTATCCTGCCGCGTTAGATGACAGCTCAATCACGCATCGCTCCTACTCTATCTAATAGAGCTCCGATCTGCATCTCATCCCAAGGGACCCGAAGGGGAGAGCCCCTGCCCCTTCCCTTCCCGGGCGACATAATCGGTAATGTATCCCGGTGGCGAGAGCTTGCAGAGTTCGGTGGGCTCCGGGGTCCCGTACGTCGTGCGGACTGGGGATCAGCGATAGGTACTGGGAACTTGTCACTCGGGACACGACTCGGAATCGTGAGGACGAGGATGGGGAGCGGGAAGGAAAGGGGATGCCGATGTGAGAACGGGAGCGAGAAGCACAGCGAGCCGCGAAGCTGCGCACCCTATTGGGGTCCTGTTGACGGCGACGGCCGCTGGCCCACAAGGATGTACTACCTCCCCGCGCATTGCCTTCGCGCTCTCACGCATCCGGCCGCGCTCACATCCATTCCTGGGCTCGGCAGGAAGCCCGACGCTGTAGTGATACATACCCGGCACGACTCCGGCCCACACGCGGCCGGTGAGGTCCTCGTCGCGTAGATCGCGCTTCTCGTCGCCGGGCCCGCCGGTGCGCACCTTTGCGCTGGCGCTGAGCACGCGGACCTTTACAAAGCCGGTCGTCGCCATCTCGGCCTGCGTCGGCTGGCGGCAGTTGTCCCATCGGTCGGGCATCACGCCTTCAACGATGCGGCGCGCAGCCTCCCAGCGGGCGGCCTCGGCGACGGGGCCGTCCTCGTCCTCGCCGTCCGCGTCCCACGGGAGCACCTCGCCGTGCAGCACGGCGGAGCGGTAGTTGATGCTGCTGGAGAACGCCGAGAGGGCGAGCACGAGCCCGTCGCACAGCGTTGCGGTGACGCAAACCCGCGTCTCGGGCGGCAGCAGGCGGACGATGCGCGCACGGTGGTAGCCGTGTAGATAGACTAGAGGGCCGTCCGGGCAGGACCAGTCGGCGGCGGCGACCATGGGGACGCATTGCGGGTGGCTGTCTTCGTCGACAAAGGCGACATGCACGAAGGGTGCCTCGGTGAGGACTGTACGTTAGTGGTCGGGGGACGGCCGCAGCGAGCCATGGGCCCCGGCGCCGCGACAGCTAGCCCGCTCAGCAGGAGCGCCTTTTTACCGCTGGAGGCCGACACTCGCAGATTCGCTTCTCCCCTCCCCCACCCACTGCACTGCTACGCACTGCTGCTGATCGTCGCCTGGTCGTACCGCGCGCGGTCCGTCTCGCGCTTGACCTCGTTCTCTGCGGGCGTCAGAAAGGAGAATGGGCGGCCGCCGGAGCGCAAGGCATCGGTCGGGTGTTCGGAACAGGCGTCGCTGGCGCACGGACGCACCGTGCGTAACCTCAAAGACCTCTGCTGCAGTCGACATGGGCAATGGGGGGATGATGATGAAGTATCTGCCGCGTTTGTAGATATATACCAGCTTGTCACGTTATCACCTGACCGCTGTGTTGCGCCCTGCCACTATCTTATCCGTCGGTTCGTAATGCGGCGCCGCTGACTCGTTACCGACTCGTTTAAGATGCCGAGTTTGTCACGTTGACAAGTCCTGGCGAGCTGGCCCGCAGCAACGACGACGGCCAGGACTCCCCTTCCACTCGCGGCCGGCGGCGCACGCGACTGTCTGCCGATTGGGACGGTCGACACTGGAGTGCATAAACACCGGTCCGTGCCAAGGTCGCCGACGTCGATCAAGCCAAGCGCGTCCCTGATATCGGAGGACCATGACAGGTTTCCCATTCAGGGCGAGCGCGTCGGTCAGTGTCCAGACCAGGGGGAGCGCGAGCGCGGCGCGAGCGCACAGGCATATACCGCGACCAGGCAGCAGCGGCAATGGGGACCGGGCAGTACAGTGGAGAGAGAGAGAGAGAGAGAGCAGAGGAGACATGGCGTCGACACGGGGGCTGGGGCAACAAAGGGGAGGCCGCAAGCGGCTGGCACAAGAGCGTTCGTCCCAGGCCAGTGGAGCGGGAGGTGTGAGCGGCGGCGAGCGGTCCACCCCTGTGCTCCCACATTGCTCTCCACATTGCGGTCTGGTGGGACTCGTCCACTGCGGCTGGGTGGCGACAGCAGGTACGTCATCGGTGAAGTGTCCAGCGGCCTCCGGTGGACGGACGTCGTCCGCCTCGTGGACGGCCCGGCGCAGGGCCGCCGCCGTGCATCCCCGCTGCACGCTCGCAGTCCCGAGCCGGCAAGCGAGGGCGGATGGCTGGCAGTGCAAGGTACGGCGGGCACGGCACTGGCGAGCAATGTCGCCGAGCCCGGTGTCACGTGACGCCTCCAGCCTACGCGCTCGGCGGCCGCGCGCTGCCCGTCCTCTTACGCGAAACGGCCGATGCCCCCGCAGTCGCATGCTGCGCGCGATGCGGACGTGTTTCAGCTCGTGTTCGCTTGTGTTCCACGCGCGCAGTGCAGGCTCTGCTTCCACCGGTGCGTCAGCGGTGCGTCCGCGCGCGATCGCGCCGCAGAGCCGGCGGCGGAGCATCTGAAACGGGGACTGGCGGGGAGAGCGCGTGCGGCGGCGCGGCGCCGGCGCGTGCTGCGGCCGCGCCGGCCGCGTCGGCCATGGCGTCATCGCCGGCGCGCGGCGGCGACCGGGCCCGACGCGACGCCGCCCTCCACCGCGCGGCATGGCCGAGTGCTCGCCACGCACCGCCGGCCGGCGTCGAACAGCGGCCGCCAGAGGGGCACCGGAGGGGCACAGCGGCGGGACACCCCCGGCGCAGCATCCACGGCATCCACGGCATCCACGGCATGCCGGTGCTTGGCCATCGCGACCAAAGCAGCAGCTGCCGCGGGCGGCTCCCGTTTCGGGACGGGCCCCGTGGGTTCTCATGTCCCCTTTCCGCCATTCTGCGCGGTTCTTGGGGGGAGTGAGTGGAGGGGAGTGGAGTGGAGTGCTGCTGGGGCCGCTCGTGGTTGCCCACATGTCAGTCTGCTTTCTGCCCAGCGGCTGCGCCAGCGGCTGCGCCAGCGGCTGCGCCAGCGGCTGCGCCAGCACCAGCGCCAGCGCGCGCCGCCACTGACCGCGGTCGAATCAGCCCGCCGCCAGGATCCCAGGGCGACGAGGGATGCGGGACGCGCCCCCCGTCGCCGCGGGCTCGGGGCTCGCTCTCCGCCGCTGCGCACGGCGCCAGCGGCCAGTGTCGTGTCGTGTCGCTGCCAGAGGCAGTGGCCAGGGTCGTGTCGTGTCGTTGCCAGAGGCAGCAAGGGCCGTGCCGACACGCGCGTCTGGCCAAATGTGCCATGGCAGCCCGACCTGCCCAGAGCGGCACACGCGGGGAGGCGACTCGCACGCTGGCTGCGCATCCATGTCTCGGTTCTAGTCTCGGTTCTTGTCTCTGCATCTCCGGCGAGCACCACCGCCGGGGGCTGGTTGTGGGAAATGGCCTGCCTGCCGGGTGGTGGCTGTACGCGCGGGTTTCAGACGGCGTGCGCGTTGGATGTGCCGCAAAGGTGTTGTTGGTCATCATTGTCACACTCGTCCACATCTCCTCGGTCATTGTCGCTGTCGCTGCCGCTGCCGCTGTCGCTGCCGCCGCCGTCTTCCGCTGCCTGCTGCCCCTGTCGCAGAGCGCTGTCGTGCATACGAGTGCAGTAGGTATTGGTTTTTTTCTCGTTTTCCCCTCCTCTCAATACCAATCCTGACCCGCCCAGCCCCTGTTTGCCCCTTTGCTGAGACACCTGCTGCGGCCGCCGAGACAGTGCCGGCTTGCTTCCCGCCCCTGCTGTGCTGCCCAGCCACGACACCACCTGGCGCATTCGTCGCTCGTCGCATCGCATCACCCCGGCGCAGCATCCGGCACACCCACCACCGGACACGCTCGCCGTCGCCGCTGCCACCGCCGCTGCCGCCGCCGCCCCGCACCCGCCGCGCCGTCGTGCAGACCGGTCCGTCCGCGCCACGCACTCGAGGGCCCGTCCCACGTTTCGCACACATCTGCCGCGCCCTGCCGCGCCTGCCGCCCTTTAGCCCCCTTGCACCCGGCACCCGCCACCACACGGCCACAACCACCTTCCCTCGCATTCACTCGCATCTGCATTTGGCTTCTTCTCTCTTCCTCACCGCGACGAGCGCAGCACCACGTCGAGCACCGGCACCGCGTCGCATCGGCACCACGTCGAGCATCGCCCCTGGCATCACGACCACGACCTCCCCCTATTCTCTCACCCCCTCCCCCCCCAACCTACCACCGGCTGAGAACGTCCAGGACCAACCCCCCCCCCTCCCCCCCGCCCACCTGCACCATGGGCGACAACCAGCGATATGGCAACCCGGCCGACTTTGACGTCGACCTGCACTCCATCTACGCCGCCTACCTGTGAGTAGACCGCGCCCGCCCCGCTGCCGCCGCCGCCGCGCGCTAACCCCCTCCCGCAGCGGCGATTTTGACAGCCAAAACATTGACTGGTGGGATGCGTCATGGGGAGGCTACTTTAGATCCTTCAACGATTTTCTTGGCTTTGGATGGGAGTCGATGGGTGGGTCATGTGTCTTGTCGCTGCGGACCCTAGGAGCCTAACCTCGTCAGTCGTGGTCGATACGCTCACGGGGCGAGGACACATTGCCGCGCGCCGCGAGCAGATTGCTCTGTTTGCGCGCATGATCAAAACTCGGTGAGCAGTCTCCCCCCCCCCCACCCCCCCCCCCGCCCTCCCCCCGCCCCCCCGCCCCCCGCCCCCGCCCCCCCCCCCGCCCCAC